>CAJHUD010000002.1:0-20000 GCA_905146925.1 Autographa gamma
AGCATAAGTGGGAGATCGTTCGCGCGATCGTCGCTGAAAAACCACTACTTTCATTGTTTCATTACTTACTCGGTTGGGCGGGAAGCGGTGTGCGGTCGATATTTATCGGCGGGCGCACGGTGTTTCGTTCCAAGCGTGCAGAGTGGCGACGTGGCGGCAACGCTCGTCGCCGTAAAACTCCCGCGTGATCCGGTTCGAGGACACTGCCAGGCGGGTAGTTTGACTGGGGCGGTACATCTGTCAAAGAATAACGCAGGTGTCCTAAGGCCAGCTCAGCGAGGACAGAAACCTCGCGTGGAGCAAAAGGGCAAAAGCTGGCTTGATCCAGATGTTCAGTACGCATAGGGACTGCGAAAGCACGGCCTATCGATCCTTTAGTATAAAGAGTTTTTAGCAAGAGGTGCCAGAAAAGTTACCACAGGGATAACTGGCTTGTGGCAGCCAAGCGTTCATAGCGACGTTGCTTTTTTGATCCTTCGATGTCGGCTCTTCCTATCATTGCGAAGCAAAATTCGCCAAGCGTTGGATTGTTCACCCATCAAAAGGGAACGTGAGCTGGGTTTAGACCGTCGTGAGACAGGTTAGTTTTACCCTACTGATGGCTTGTCGTTGCGATAGTAATACTGCTCAGTACGAGAGGGAACCGCAGTTTCGGACATTTGGTTCATGCACTCGGCCGAGCGGCCGGTGGTGCGAAGCTACCATCCGCGGGGATTATGCCTGAACGCCTCTAAGGCCGAAGCCAGCCTAGCCGAATCCGGCAAGGATATGCTCACTGTGGAGCCCCGAGAGTCGGGAGGCTCTAAACAATGTGACTTTACTAGTCGCGCTTCACCACGTGAGGTGCGACGTCGAAGCCCATTTGGATCGCGGAGATCGATGCTGTCCGCTTAACGCGTGCATCACGGCTCCGAAGGTCCGAATTTACCTCAGTTCGATGTCGGGGCTCGGAATAGTCTGTAGACGACTTCCGTTCCTGGCGGGGTGTTGTGCTCGGTAGAGCAGCGTCGTGCTGCGATCTGTTGAGACTCAGCCCTACGCCAGGTGATTCGTCCGAGGACGATGACCGATCGCGCGTGTGTGTACACAAACAAAACACTTATTATACTGCGTAAGAACGCGTATTATATACGTGCACGTGCATACACATGGATGTATATTATATATTTCGTATTGAATCTACACGAACAGTGTTCGCCGATGTATTTTGGAACGTTATAAAATAAAAAACAATCAAATTAATACACGAACGGTAACCGTCACCTTAATTCGCCGTATTTTAACAAGAATTTTTTCCCCTATTTTTTTTTTACACGTTTATTTACAAAATTTCGGGGGATTATTATTATCAACCAACTACTACTTACTACAGCATATTATACACTAGGTAACTACACGAAATACACGTTACGTGAGACGTGCACCCCGTCAACTCTATCCAACGCGTGCGCTGCTGAAACTACAACGAAACTCTAAATGTCTGACATTATTATCAATTAGTATGTGTCAACTGTCGTCGGTCGTCACTACACAATTACCTACTATATCGAAAAAAAAAAAAAAGCTCATCATACTCACGGATCGCGCCCTCTCGATTCCGTCCCGCCTCGCCCCCGTGCGTCGGGACGCACGGGGCGGGTGTCGGCGACGGCCCTGTGCACCCGCTGGTTGGGGCGCCGCAGCTGCAACGAAAACAAGGATTAGGGTGAGAGAGTAGGGAGGAGGGGGGGGGGGCGGCGACGGCCCTACGCACCTGCTGGTTGGGGTCGAACAGGACTGCAACGCCTGCAACGAAAACAAGGATTACGGTGACAGAGTAGGGGGGAGTGAGGGTTGGGGAAGGGGGGGGGGGGGGGGCGGCGGCGGCGGCGGCGGCGGCGGCGGCGGCGGCGGCGGCGGCGGCTGCGAGGATTCTCTCACCCCCCTCCCGTCGTCATATTAAATTATAAATCCTTCAATCATCGGAGGAGGAGAATATAGGAGGGAGACGGACACTCGTCACCGATTCGATGAACAACGTCGACTCGCGTGCATCACGTAGAAACGTCCCGATCACGTAGACATTCGAGTTTGCAACAATGTCATGCGACGCGCAAGTGCGCGTTCGTATGGTCGTGCGCGCGCCCGCGCATTCGCTCTAAGTTTCGTTCACACGCGCAAACAGTGTAGTGTTGTGTTTGTGATGCGACTTAGAGATGTGCGCGCGGCGAGCGTGTGTGTTTTGTTTCTTGTAGAGTTATCTGAAAGGTTTATTTCTTTTATATGATATAAAAATATATATATATATATATATATATATTATTATATGTTTGCATATTTTTTATATGATATCGACGAAATGAATCTTTCAGACGACTCTTCGATATTCAACTGTGTAGACCGTCGGATCGTAACTTTGTATCCGATTGAATAGCGGTCAAAATTTTACATGAGTCGTAACGCGATTCGATTCAAACGCGCACGGAAACGTTAATATGAATCGTCGCGTGATTAAATCACGATTCGAATATTTCTATATTTAATATAGAACACTTTCTCGGTGAGTACAAGACTCTACAAACTCCGGGCTTTGATCGTATATTATATATAACGTTTGTGTTAATATATATTATATATATATTGTGAATTGTACCGTGTCTCGATGCGAACGTTCACGATCGGGGTTTTTAAATGGTTGTACCCTTTTCAGCGTCAGTTCGGCGGCGGGTTCTCGCCGGTCGTCGAGTTTTCGCTTTAGAAACAATATATAGTCTCAATTATTATTATCGAGCTCGCCCGTTCAGCGTCTTCGTTGGTTCGTCGACGCGCGGGATTGAGGATTTCGTACGTTTTCTGTCAGCCGCCTTAAGAAAGCGGCCGATAGTTCCGTACCGATGTCTCTCTATATAAAAGAAGCTCCCTGGTTGATCCTGCCAGTAGTTATATGCTTGTCTCAAAGATTAAGCCATGCATGTCTCAGTGCAAGCCGTATTAAGGCGATACCGCGAATGGCTCAATATATCAGTTTTGGTTCCTTAGATCTTACTCAGTTACTTGGATAACTGTGGTAATTCTAGAGCTAATACATGCAATCAGAACTCTGACCAGTGATGGGATGAGTGCTTTTATTAGATCAAAACCAATCGACGGAGGGCCTCGCGTCCGAAGTCGTTAATTTTGATGAATCTGGATAACTTTTGCCGATCGCATGGTCCAGTACCGGCGACGCATCTTTCAAATGTCTGCCTTATCAACTTTCGATGGTAGTTTCTGCGACTACCATGGTTGTCACGGGTAACGGGGAATCAGGGTTCGATTCCGGAGAGGGAGCCTGAGAAACGGCTACCACATCCAAGGAAGGCAGCAGGCGCGCAAATTACCCACTCCCGGCACGGGGAGGTAGTGACGAAAAATAACGATACGGGACTCTTACGAGGCCTCGTAATCGGAATGAGTACACTTTAAATATTTTAACGAGGAACAATTGGAGGGCAAGTCTGGTGCCAGCAGCCGCGGTAATTCCAGCTCCAATAGCGTATACTAAAATTGTTGCGGTTAAAAAGCTCGTAGTTGCATTTGTGCGCCGCGCTGTCGGTGCACCGCATCCGCGGTGATACTGACACGTCTGCGGAGCATATCGTCGGTGAGCCGGCGGTAATACGCCGGTTCAATATCAAAATCCTATCGCGGTGCTCTTCGGTGAGTGTCGAGGTGGGCCGACAATTTTACTTTGAACAAATTAGAGTGCTCAAAGCGGGCTCAAAATGCTGCTTGAATATTTCGTGCATGGAATAATAGAATATGATCTCGGTTCTATTTTGTTGGTTTTCAGAACTCCGAGGTAATGATTAATAGGGATAACTGGGGGCATTCGTATTGCGACGTTAGAGGTGAAATTCTTGGATCGTCGCAAGACGAACATCAGCGAAAGCATTTGCCAAAGGTGTTTTCATCAATCAAGAACGAAAGTTAGAGGTTCGAAGGCGATTAGATACCGCCCTAGTTCTAACCGTAAATATGTCATCTAGCGATCCGCCGACGTTACTACAATGGCTCGGCGGGCAGCTTCCGGGAAACCAAAGATTTTGGACTCCGGGGGGAGTATGGTTGCAAAGCTGAAACTTAAAGGAATTGACGGAAGGGCACCACCAGGAGTGGAGCCTGCGGCTTAATTTGACTCAACACGGGAAATCTCACCAGGCCCGGACACCGGAAGGATTGACAGATTAACAGCTCTTTCTTGATTCGGTGGGTGGTGGTGCATGGCCGTTCTTAGTTGGTGGAGCGATTTGTCTGGTTAATTCCGGTAACGAACGAGACTCTAGCCTGCTAAATAGGCGTCGTCATTTAGGTGTGCGTGGCTCCGTCACGCAACTCACTGGCGACGTATTAAAATTCTTCTTAGAGGGACCGGCGGCTTCGAGCCGCACGAGATTGAGCAATAACAGGTCTGTGATGCCCTTAGATGTCCTGGGCCGCACGCGCGCTACACTGAAGGAATCAGCATGTTCTCCCTGGCCTAGAGGCCCGGGCAACCCGCTGAAACTCCTTCGTGCTGGGGATTGGGGTTTGCAATTATCCCCCATAAACGAGGAATTCCTAGTAAGCGCGAGTCATAAGCTCGCGTTGATTACGTCCCTGCCCTTTGTACACACCGCCCGTCGCTACTACCGATTGAATGATTTAGTGAGGTCTTCGGACCGACACGCGGTGGCTTCACGGCCGTCGGCGTTGCTGGGAAGTTGACCAAACTTGATCATTTAGAGGAAGTAAAAGTCGTAACAAGGTTTCCGTAGGGGAACCTGCGGAAGGATCATTAACGTTTCGCCGTTCTAACGAACGATGATTCCACAATATATCTATAAATACACACAAAACAATAGAGATCCGATAGCGTCTATGATGCTTTCGATCTCGCGTCGCGTTCAACCACTTCGCCTAGAAGGTCTATGAGAAATCCGCGACCCGAGCGAAGTCGGTGACGTGTTCGTTAATCCGATTCGAACGTGTCCCTTCAACGAGACTATGCGGTGTCTCGACGAGGGGACGTATTTTTTTTTTTTATAAACATGTAAAAAAAAAATATACATATACCTTTTATACTTGTAACATGGGTTGTTTTTTTGAATTTAAAACAAAAACTATTACCCTGGACGGTGGATCACTTGGCTCGCGGGTCGATGAAGAACGCAGTTAACTGCGCGTCATAGTGTGAACTGCAGGACACATTTGAACATCGACATTTCGAACGCACATTGCGGTCCGTGGAGACACATCCAGGACCACTCCTGTCTGAGGGCCGGCTGTATAAAGTACATATGCCACATTGCGCACGTCTCTTCGCGAGATTAGCGCATTTGACGGTACTCCGTTGGTTCGTTTCACTCGACTGAGAGTTTAGTCAAAAGCTTCGCTCTAAATCTAGTGTAACGATATTTCAACGGTCCGTTCAAATATAACGCTCTATACAATAGATAGGACATTTGTCGAACGACGTGTCGAACGCTCATTATCCTTCATAAGATATTTGCGTTTACGCGACGGACGCACAAAGATCGCGAGGATGCGTACGACGCGTCGATCTATGCGCAACGAGTAAAATCGCTGTGCTTTGAGAGACGAGTCTGCGCGATCGCGACCCTTCGGTCTAAACTAACCAGAGAGGGTCGAGACCAGCGGATCTCTTGTCTTTCGTTTATGTGTTTAACGACATCGAATTCGACAATCAATAATGTCCGTATATCGTATAGAGTTTTCTATATAGTAGGCGGACTCGACGTCCGAAGAGCGCATCGACGCCGTATTCGTTCATGCGGGGGCGTAAGCCTCTCGTGTGTCCGATTGCGTCGTCGTAACGCTGACGGATATCGCGTCTGCCTCATTTTTTTATCGTTGGCCTCAGATCAGGGAGGATCACCCGCCGAATTTAAGCATATTAGTAAGCGGAGGAAAAGAAACTAACCAGGATTTCCTTAGTAGCGGCGAGCGAACAGGAAAGAAGCCCAGCACTGAATCCCGCCGTTGTACAGGCGGCGGGAGATGTGGTGTTCGGGAGGTTCCGCTTTCTCGTCGCGATCGCTCCTGTCCAAGTTCGTCTTGAACGGGGCCGTTTTCCCGTAGAGGGTGCCAGGCCCGTAGCGACGGAGGATTGCGGCGAGAGGGACTCTCCTTAGAGTCGGGTTGCTTGAGAGTGCAGCCCTAAGTGGGTGGTAAACTCCATCTAAGGCTAAATATTACCGCGAGACCGATAGCGAACAAGTACCGTGAGGGAAAGTTGAAAAGAACTTTGAAGAGAGAGTTCAAGAGTACGTGAAACCGTTCAGGGGTAAACCTGCGAAACTCGAATGAACGAACGGAGAGATTCATCGTCATTCCGCGGCGTACGGACGCGCGCCACGATGTCGCCGATCTCGGTCGGCTGGCACGGGTCGCGTCCGTCGACGTCCGCGGACGGCGTGCACTTCTCTCTTAGTAAATACATCGCGACCCGTTCGATGTCGGTCTAAGCGCCGTACGGGAGCCCCGTTGCCCCTTCACGGGGGTAGTGGGACCGCGACGGTGGCCGACCGGCCGTCGGACGGTAGTTCTGACGAATCGCGCACGCGTTCTAGACGCGTCCGGCCCGACGCAAGTCAACGTCGTATCCAACGTCTACGCCATAGTGCGGACGTAGGTGCGGCGCGTCTGTCGTCGCAGCCGTGTTGTCACGGACTGTGCGCGTCTCTGTCTGCGATGATTCAGTTTCGGGCACTCGCAGGACCCGTCTTGAAACACGGACCAAGGAGTCTAGCATGTATGCGAGTCATTGAGATAATAAAACTGAAAGGCGCAACGAAAGTGAAGGCGCGCGCTAGCCGCGTGCTCAGGGAGGATGGAGCGTCGATCTAGGTCGATCTCTCGCACTCCCGAGGCGTCTCGTTTCCAATCCGTGAATGCAGGCGCGCTCTGAGCATAAATGCTGGGACCCGAAAGATGGTGAACTATGCCTGGTCAGGTCGAAGTCAGGGGAAACCCTGATGGAGGACCGTAGCGATTCTGACGTGCAAATCGATCGTCGGAACTGGGTATAGGGGCGAAAGACTAATCGAACCATCTAGTAGCTGGTTCCGTCCGAAGTTTCCCTCAGGATAGCTGGCGTCGATTTGAACAGTCTCATCCGGTAAAGCGAATGATTAGAGGCATTGGGGCCGAAACGACCTCAACCTATTCTCAAACTTTAAATGGGTGAGTACTCCGGCTTACTCGAACGATGAAGCCGGAGATCTGATGACGGTGCCAAGTGGGCCAATTTTGGTAAGCAGAACTGGCGCTGTGGGATGAACCAAACGTAGTGTTAAGGCGCCTAAAAAACGCTCATGGGACACCATGAAAGGCGTTGGTCGCTCATGACAGCAGGACGGTGGCCATGGAAGTCGGAATCCGCTAAGGAGTGTGCAACGACTCACCTGCCGAAGCAACCAGCCCTGAAAATGGATGGCGCTGAAGCGTTTTGCCTATACACTACCGTTACGGGCATGTGCGACGTTCTTTGTGACGTCATTAAGCCGTAACGAGTAGGACGTGCGCGGCGGAGAGCGCAGAAGGGTCTGGGCGTGAGCCCGCTTGGAGCCTCCGTCGGTGCAGATCTTGGTGGTAGTAGCAAATACTCCAGCGAGGCCCTGGAGGACTGACGTGGAGAAGGGTTTCGCGTGAACAGTAGTTGCTCGCGAGTCAGTCGATCCTAAGCTCAAGGAGAAATCTTATGTCGATGTGGCGTGTTTTTTTCAATAATGTATCATTTTATTATGGTATATAATGATAAATAACGCCCTTTGAGCGAAAGGGAATCCGGTTCCTATTCCGGAACCCGGCAGCGGAACCGTTTCAATAATCGTTCCCTCGTTTTTACAGCGAGTGTTCGACGGGGTAACCCAAAGTGGCCTGAAGACGCCGCCGAGAGGTCCGGGAAGAGTTTTCTTTTCTGCCTGAGCGTTCGAGTTCCATGGAATCCTATAGAAGGGAGATATGGTTCGGAACGCGAAGAGCACCGCATTTGCGGCGGTGTCCGGATACTCTCTGCGGACCTTGAAAATTCAGGTGAGGGATGTACGTGGAGATGTCGCGCCGGTTCGTACCCATATCCGCAGCAGGTCTCCAAGGTGAAGAGCCTCTAGTCGATAGAATAATGTAGGTAAGGGAAGTCGGCAAATTGGATCCGTAACTTCGGAATAAGGATTGGCTCTGAGGACCGGGGCGTGTCGGGTTTGGACGGGAAGCGGATGCGGCCGGTGCCGGGCCTGGTCGATGCTCTCGCGTCTTTCGGGGCGCGAGGGCGGAATCCGGACCCGCGTTCCGGCCTTCCGCGGATCTTCCTAGCCGTAAGGCCGTGTCGGTTTCGACATCGTGCGCGATCGGCGCGGTTCTGTACGACCGCCGTTCAACGGTCAGCTCAGAACTGGCACGGACAAGGGGAATCCGACTGTCTAATTAAAACAAAGCATTGCGATGGCCCTCGCGGGTGTTGACGCAATGTGATTTCTGCCCAGTGCTCTGAATGTCAACGTGAAGAAATTCAAGCAAGCGCGGGTAAACGGCGGGAGTAACTATGACTCCTAGGGGGGTTCCCGCCGTTCTCGACGCTTGCGCTTTACGTGTAGTGATACACGAACAAGCGGGGCGAAGGGGACAACAGACCCCCCGATATGCGGAGCGTCGGGCCGGACGCAAAAACGACCATCTAATAATCCGCATAGTTTAACAACTGAACGAGACTTGTTACTCAAGTGGGGGAGGATGCACCATTCAGGAGTGGCTATCGAATGGATGGGGAATGCATTCTCTCTCATGGCAAATGTCTGAGTGCGGTAACCTCGGTTGCTAGACACGAAGGCTAACTCCCATCCTCGGCCTGCTCTAGGCGCCGCTGCGATCGCAAATGAGGGGGGGGGGAGTGTCACACTGCAAGTAGGTTGCTATAGCCAAGTAACCGGCGAACCATCTCGATGGTGTGACCCTCTTAAGACAGTTCGAGGTGTGTAGCGGGGTTTGCCTTAATTTAACTACGAAACCTCGGCCCTGTCGTGTAGACACTCAGCCGGGGCGACGTGGTACGTAAGGCTTATCTAGACTGGATTCCTCTTCATGGGGTACGCGGCGTCTTACCATCTTATAGGCGTAATCCAGCAGGGCTGGGGGGGTAATTACCCCTCGAGCTACCCCAGTCGTGGACACTTGTGTCTGCGAGCCTACGGCTAGCTTCGGCAGGGGGAAACGATAGCTGTAGGCAAACCGGGTGGAAGGGTTAGCAGCCCAACCACCAACGGATACACTTAGAACGCTTTGGATGATTTGAAAAATGTAACGAGTCGTCCCCCTGGCCTCCCACAGGAGCCGGGGAATGCGACAAGCCGTTGCTCAGGCGCTGGAATCTCGGCCCCGCCGGGTAGAGAGGTCAGCGAGTGGAAGTGCGAAGTTTGTCTGCGGCTTTTTCGCACCAAGATAGGGTTGGGAGTGCACAAGCGGCGCGCCCACCCTATCGAGAGCAACAAGGAGGCTGCTCCGCCGCAGGTGAAGCGGAGATGGCGCGATGAGGAGGTGGACTTACTCGCGAGGACGGAGGCGCGTTTGGTGAGGGGTGGAAGCAGTGCCGCATCCATCAATCAAGACCTGCACAAGGAGTTGCCACAATTGGGGCGCTCGCTTGATGCGATTAAAGGATATCGGCGGAAGGAGGCCTATAAAAGCTTGGTACAAGCGTGCCTGGCCGAGGAGGCCCCTTCCGACCGCACAGGGGAGGCCGGAAATAGGCCAAGGAGCGACCCCACAGATGAACAGATGGTGATGGATTGTGGTGCTGTGGACATTACCTCGTCGGTGCGTTTGCCTGAGACGCGGGGAATGCCCACCGAAGTCGCGCTGGACCGCGTAAGCCGGCGTGAAAAGTGTCCGCCCGAGGCGCCGCGCTGGGCCGGAATCGTGGAAGACCTCTTACGAGGTGCTGAAACGAGGAAGGCGAAGTGCGGCGGTAAGGGAAGGAGACATAGGAGACAGCGGAATCAGACCGAGGAGACCACCAAGATATCAACTCGCAAGCGGCGAAGAATAGAGTACGCGAGAGTGCAGGAGCTGTATAAGGTTTGTCGTTCACGAGCAGCTGCTGAGGTCATCGATGGCCAGTGCCGGGGTGTAAGACATAGCCTCGCGGAGCTGGAAGCCTATTGGCGACCAGTGATGGAGGCGGTGTCCGAAGCTCCGGGTCCCACGCCGGAAAGTCTTGACGCCTTACGGCGTTTGGATCAGTACGGGGGTGGCCGCGACTATACGCAGCTGTGGGTGCCTTTCACTTCCGACGAGGTAAAGGCATGCCGGGTGGACAACAGATCTGCTCCGGGCCCTGACGGAATTCTCCCAGGGGCTTGGAATGCAGTACCTGCGGATACTCAGGCGGAAATGTTCACGGCTTGGATGATGGCTGGCGAGGTCCCTGAACAACTCAGGCACTGCCGCACGGTCTTCGTGCCAAAGACGGAGAAGCCTGCGTGTCCTGCGGAGTACCGACCGATTTCGATCGCCTCGGTGCCTCTCAGGCACATGCACTCTGTATTGGCACGGAGACTCGAAGCATGTTGCCCTCCCGATGCACGTCAGCGTGGCTTTGTGTGTGCCGATGGCACTCTCGAGAACTCGGGGGTGCTAGACGCTGTGCTAGGGGACTGCAGGAAGAAGCTGCGGGAATGCCATGTGGCTGTGCTAGACTTTGCCAAGGCGTTCGATACGGTGTCGCATGCGGCCCTAGTCGGACTGCTGAGGGAAAGAGGCCTGCCGGATGGGTTCTGCAGCTACGTTGCGAGGCTGTATGCGACCTCCAAGACTGTCTTGGTGGTCAATGGAGCCCGTAGCGAACCTGCAAGGGTTGGTCAGGGAGTTCGCCAGGGAGACCCATTGTCTCCAGTGCTCTTCAACATGGCAATGGATGTGATTTTAGCATCTTTACCGAGGGGAGTCGGTTACGGGCTAGAAGCGGAGCGTGTATCCGCCCTGGCCTACGCCGATGACCTGGTGCTGCTCTCGAGTTCGAGAGTGGGTATGCAGTCCTCCATTGACAGTGTTTGGAGCGTTGGGAAATCAATGGGCCTCTTCGTCAGCCATGCCAAAAGCGCCGTGCTGTCGATGATACCTGACGGAAAGCGCAAGAAGCTGCACTACCTGAGTGAGCGCACCTTTAAGGTGGGCAAGCGATGGTTGCGGCAGGTGTCTTGCGTGGAACGTTGGCGTTATCTGGGCGTTGATTTCAAGGCGACTGGATGCGTGACGTTAGAGCATGATATCAAAGAGGCCCTGAATAACATCAAAAGGGCCCCCCTGAAACCTCAACAAAGGCTTGAGATAGTAAGGACGCATCTCGTTCCGAGATTCCTGCACGGGTTGGTGCTAGGAACTATCACGGACGAGAGGCTAAGAATGCTCGACGTACAGATCCGGACGGCCGTGCGGTCTTGGCTCAGACTTCCGAAGGATGTGCCTGTTGGTTACTTCCACGCAGCTACATCGGACGGTGGCCTGGCGCTGCCCTCGCTGAGGACGTGCGTTCCGGACCTCATTCACAAGAGGTTCGGGCGCATGGCTTCATCGAAGTGGTCGGTGGCCAGAGCTGCCGCTCGATCGGATAAAATCCGGAAAAAGCTGGCGTGGGCAGACAGGCAACTGAGGAAGTTCACTGCTGAGCACCCGAGTACTGGAGAGCGGACGACCGCGATGTATTGGCGTAACCGTTTACATGCTTCCGTGGATGGACAGGAGCTTAGGGAGTCACCACGGGTACCCGCGTCCACGAAGTGGATTAGGGTCCGTAGCATGGAGGTAACGGGCCGTGACTTCGTGCAGGCTGTGCACACCCATATTAACGCGCTACCATCGCGCGTGCGCAATTCGAGGGGGCGCAGGGGTGGTGATGTGTCGAAGTTGAACTGCCGTGCAGGTTGCATGGTTAGGGAGACAACGGCACACACCATTCAGGTGTGTCACAGAACGCATGGAGGACGGATCGAGCGCCATAATTGCATTGCGGACGTCGTCAGTTCTGCCATGACAGGGAAAGGGTGGAAGGTGGTGAAGGAGCCGAGGATAAAGACCGCGGATGGTCTTCGAAAGCCCGACATCATTGCTGTCAGGGAGGGTGTGGGAGTGATAGTGGACGAGTGAGAAACGTAATAAGTACGGGAATCACGTGGAGTTAGTTGAGCGGGTAGCTGATATACTCGGGCTTCCTAGCTCAAACGTCATTGCTACCTCCTGCACACTGTCCTGGCGCGGGGTGTGGAGTCTCGCCTCCTATAAGGAGATGAAGAGATTCCTTGGGCTGGATGAAGGTCTGTTCTCTCTGTTGCCCTCACTGGTGCTTAGAGGTTCGCACATGAACTGGTCACGGTTCAACCGCATGACCAATCTCAAAGGCTGAGCCGAGTTCCAGCGACTGAGTTTCCTGTGGATGTGGGCGACACCGGGCCCAGGGTTGATTATACCCACCCACTCGTATCCTGGCGTGCGAGTGTGTTCCGCCTTATTTTTTTTTTACTGTACCAATCAACCCTCCGTGACCCACCGGTGAAATGGCCGCGAGTCGAGTGACGGTGTGGGGACAGTGGGTGTCCCGTCACTTATCCATAATGATTATAATCTGCGTCATTAAGGACTAAGGCATATGACTCGGCTGTCAAAATAGCCAAATGCCTCGTCATCTAATTAGTGACGCGCATGAATGGATTAACGAGATTCCCACTGTCCCTATCTACTCAGGCCGCCGCCAAACGTGATAACAGGAGTAGCTCTGGCAGGAGGGCACACGACGGATGTTCGGGGTGCCATGCAGGGTTTGCTCGGGGCTCTCTGCCCAGACGATGACGTCGCGCGGGACACACCGTACCATCGTAGTGTCCGGTTGGCGGCGGCCTGCTTACCATCAGGTAGGGATGCGCCGCCTCCGTCGCTGAAGGATCTGGCAGACATAGTTAAGGACCTCCCTAACACGGCTCCGGGAATCGATGGGATCACGTCCCACATGGTAAGGTACGTCTGGCGGGCTGCTGGTCCGGAGCTGACGCGAATGATAGGGCAGTGTGTGGAAGAGGGCACGTTTCCGGAAACGTGGAAGGACGGAAGACTCGTTGTCCTGCCGAAAGGCAACGACAGGGACCTATCCGATCCCAAAGCGTATCGCCCGGTCACGTTGCTACCTGTCCTAGGTAAGATTCTGGAACGGGTCATGCTGCGGTGTGCCCCGTCACTTTCGCGGGCGGTCTCGACGAGTCAGCACGGGTTCTCTCGGGGTAGGTCGACGCTAACGGCGCTTAACGACATCTTGGACACCGTCAGCGGAAGCTCGGCACGGTACGTACAGGCTGTGTTCCTGGACATTTCGGGCGCTTTCGACAACGCGTGGTGGCCCATGATCCTCCTGAAGGCGAAGAGTGCAGGGTGCCCGCCAAACATCTTTCGGATGCTGGCGGCGTACTTTTGCAACCGACGCGTCGGGCTTTTCGTCGGTGGGGGGGTCGTGTGGAAGACCGCAACCATGGGTTGTCCGCAGGGGTCGGTCTTAGGTCCATCGCTGTGGAACCTGTTGATGGACGACTTGCTTCGGCTACCATTCCCAGACGGAGTGAAGTTGGTGGCTTATGCGGATGACGTGACGCTCCTCATCGAAGCTAACTCAAGAGCCGGCATCGAGGCGTCAGCCTCATGCGCCATGGGACTCATCTCGGGTTGGGGGGTGCGGAACCGGCTGGATTTCTCCCCTTTGAAGTCATTTTCGGTGACTCTGAAGGGGGGTCTAGCCGCCCGCCCGCCCACCATTCGCCTAAATGGGGAGTCGGTGAGGAGCGTTAGGTCAACAAGGGTCTTGGGAGTGGTAATCGATGCGAGTCTGTCGTTCGCGGAGCATGCCCGCAGCATCGGCGAGCGGGCGGCAGCAGGGTTAGGAAAGATGTCGAGGGTCTCGGCATCGTCGTGGGGCATGCGGTACAGGGCCCTTAAGGTCTTGTACCAGGGGATATTTATCCCCATTATAACATACGCGGCGGGTTGCTGGTGGCGGCGTGTCTCCACATACGTGGTCCGCACCGCTTTGCTGAGGGCGCAACGGCCGGCCTTGATTCTGCTGACGAAGGCATACAGGTCCACTAGTACCGCGGCCCTGCCAGTTCTTGCAGGGGTGTTACCGGCAGACCTCGAGGTTAGACGTGCTGGCGAAATCGACGACATCCGGCATCTGCCTGGGCGGGAACTGAAAGTGAGGAAAGCTAATATCTGGAAGGAGGCGGTTTCGAGCTGGCAGCAGCGTTGGGAGGCCGAGTCTAAGGGCCGGGAGCTCCATCGATACTTCCCTAGCGTGGCGGCTAGGCTCAAGGCTACTTGGGTCGAACCGGACTACCAAGTTTCACAGATCCTGACGGGGCATGGATGCTTTAGAAAGAGACTGCATGAGATGAAGCTGCAAGAGACGAGCGAGTGTTACTGCGGCGAAGACGACGAAAGTTTGGACCACGTTCTGTGGTCTTGTCCGATCTACGAGGAACCGAGGAAAAAGATGATGGATGGGATCGAACGCGAAGAAGAGGGACCGGTTTACTATTGCGACCTCGTTGCGTCCGAGGTTAACTTTCGGCGGCTGAGTCGGTTCGCACACGAGTGGCACAAGATAAGGAGCGGGCTCGAGTGCGAGGATGGGTCCAGGGCGGGAGGCGAAGAAGGTGTTCCAGTGGTTGTCAACAGAGAAGGAGCAAAGCAACCCCAGAATGGGGAGAGTGCTGGGACAGTATAAGAAGAATTTGTAGAGTCAAGAATCGCCTGCGGACAAACAGTGAAAAGCCAAGAGTGCTAAAAGTCCGCAGCCGTCTCATGATTCGGCCCATATGACGCTAGCGTCGGTGGGGCCATGGGAAGGTTGGAGGGAACTGTCCCTATCTACTATCTAGCGAAACCACAGCCAAGGGAACGGGCTTGGGAGAATCAGCGGGGAAAGAAGACCCTGTTGAGCTTGACTCTAGTCTGGCATTGTAAGGAGACATGAGAGGTGTAGCATAAGTGGGAGATCGTTCGCGCGATCGTCGCTGAAAAACCACTACTTTCATTGTTTCATTACTTACTCGGTTGGGCGGAAGCGGTGTGCGGTCGATATTTATCGGCGGGCGCACGGTGTTTCGTTCCAAGCGTGCAGAGTGGCGACGTGGCGGCAACGCTCGTCGCCGTAAAACTCCCGCGTGATCCGGTTCGAGGACACTGCCAGGCGGGTAGTTTGACTGGGGCGGTACATCTGTCAAAGAATAACGCAGGTGTCCTAAGGCCAGCTCAGCGAGGACAGAAACCTCGCGTGGAGCAAAAGGGCAAAAGCTGGCTTGATCCAGATGTTCAGTACGCATAGGGACTGCGAAAGCACGGCCTATCGATCCTTTAGTATAAAGAGTTTTTAGCAAGAGGTGCCAGAAAAGTTACCACAGGGATAACTGGCTTGTGGCAGCCAAGCGTTCATAGCGACGTTGCTTTTTGATCCTTCGATGTCGGCTCTTCCTATCATTGCGAAGCAAAATTCGCCAAGCGTTGGATTGTTCACCCATCAAAAGGGAACGTGAGCTGGGTTTAGACCGTCGTGAGACAGGTTAGTTTTACCCTACTGATGGCTTGTCGTTGCGATAGTAATACTGCTCAGTACGAGAGGAACCGCAGTTTCGGACATTTGGTTCATGCACTCGGCCGAGCGGCCGGTGGTGCGAAGCTACCATCCGCGGGATTATGCCTGAACGCCTCTAAGGCCGAAGCCAGCCTAGCCGAATCCGGCAAGGATATGCTCACTGTGGAGCCCCGAGAGTCGGGAGGCTCTAAACAATGTGACTTTACTAGTCGCGCTTCACCACGTGAGGTGCGACGTCGAAGCCCATTTGGATCGCGGAGATCGATGCTGTCCGCTTAACGCGTGCATCACGGCTCCGAAGGTCCGAATTTACCTCAGTTCGATGTCGGGGCTCGGAATAGTCTGTAGACGACTTCCGTTCCTGGCGGGGTGTTGTGCTCGGTAGAGCAGCGTCGTGCTGCGATCTGTTGAGACTCAGCCCTACGCCAGGTGATTCGTCCGAGGACGATGACCGATCGCGCGTGTGTGTACACAAACAAAACACTTATTATACTGCGTAAGAACGCGTATTATATACGTGCACGTGCATACACATGGATGTATATTATATATTTCGTATTGAATCTACACGAACAGTGTTCGCCGATGTATTTTGGAACGTTATAAAATAAAAACAATCAAATTAATACACGAACGGTAACCGTCACCTTAATTCGCCGTATTTTAACAAGAATTTTTTCCCCTATTTTTTTTTACACGTTTATTTACAAAATTTCGGGGGATTATTATTATCAACCAACTACTACTTACTACAGCATATTATACACTAGGTAACTACACGAAATACACGTTACGTGAGACGTGCACCCCGTCAACTCTATCCAACGCGTGCGCTGCTGAAACTACAACGAACTCTAACTGTCTGACATTATTATCAATTAGTATGTGTCAACTGTCGTCGGTCGTCACTACACAATTACCTACTATATCGAAAAAAAAAAAAAAGCTCATCATACTCACGGATCGCGCCCTCTCGATTCCGTCCCGCCTCGCCCCCGTGCGTCGGGACGCACGGGGCGGGTGTCGGCGACGGCCCTGTGCACCCGCTGGTTGGGGCGCCGCAGCTGCAACGAAAACAAGGATTAGGGTGAGAGAGTAGGGAGGAGGGGGGGGGGCGGCGACGGCCCTACGCACCTGCTGGTTGGGGTCGAACAGGACTGCAACGCCTGCAACGAAAACAAGGATTACGGTGACAGAGTAGGGGGAGTGAGGGTTGGGGAAGGGGGGGGGGGGGTGGCGGCGGCGGCGGCGGCGGCGGCGGCGGCGGCGGCGGCGGCGGCGGCGGCGGCTGCGAGGATTCTCTCACCCCCCTCCCGTCGTCATATTAAATTATAAATCCTTCAATCATCGGAGGAGGAGAATATAGGAGGGAGACGGACACTCGTCACCGATTCGATGAACAACGTCGACTCGCGTGCATCACGTAGAAACGTCCCGATCACGTAGACATTCGAGTTTGCAACAATGTCATGCGACGCGCAAGTGCGCGTTCGTATGGTCGTGCGCGCGCCCGCGCATTCGCTCTAAGTTTCGTTCACACGCGCAAACAGTGTAGTGTTGTGTTTGTGATGCGACTTAGAGATGTGCGCGCGGCGAGCGTGTGTGTTTTGTTTCTTGTAGAGTTATCTGAAAGGTTTATTTCTTTTATATGATATAAAAATATATATATATATATATATTATTATATGTTTGCATATTTTTTATATGATATCGACGAAATGAATCTTTCAGACGACTCTTCGATATTCAACTGTGTAGACCGTCGGATCGTAACTTTGTATCCGATTGAATAGCGGTCAAAATTTTACATGAGTCGTAACGCGATTCGATTCAAACGCGCACGGAAACGTTAATATGAATCGTCGCGTGATTAAATCACGATTCGAATATTTCTATATTTAATATAGAACACTTTCTCGGTGAGTACAAGACTCTACAAACTCCGGGCTTTGATCGTATATTATATATAACGTTTGTGTTAATATATATTATATATATATTGTGAATTGTACCGTGTCTCGATGCGAACGTTCACGATCGGGGTTTTTAAATGGTTGTACCCTTTTCAGCGTCAGTTCGGCGGCGGGTTCTCGCCGGTCGTCGAGTTTTCGCTTTAGAAACAATATATAGTCTCAATTATTATTATCGAGCTCGCCCGTTCAGCGTCTTCGTTGGTTCGTCGACGCGCGGGATTGAGGATTTCGTACGTTTTCTGTCAGCCGCCTTAAGAAAGCGGCCGATAGTTCCGTACCGATGTCTCTCTATATAAAAGAAGCTCCCTGGTTGATCCTGCCAGTAGTTATATGCTTGTCTCAAAGATTAAGCCATGCATGTCTCAGTGCAAGCCGTATTAAGGCGATACCGCGAATGGCTCAATATATCAGTTTTGGTTCCTTAGATCTTACTCAGTTACTTGGATAACTGTGGTAATTCTAGAGCTAATACATGCAATCAGAACTCTGACCAGTGATGGGATGAGTGCTTTTATTAGATCAAAACCAATCGACGGAGGGCCTCGCGTCCGAAGTCGTTAATTTTGATGAATCTGGATAACTTTTGCCGATCGCATGGTCCAGTACCGGCGACGCATCTTTCAAATGTCTGCCTTATCAACTTTCGATGGTAGTTTCTGCGACTACCATGGTTGTCACGGGTAACGGGGAATCAGGGTTCGATTCCGGAGAGGGAGCCTGAGAAACGGCTACCACATCCAAGGAAGGCAGCAGGCGCGCAAATTACCCACTCCCGGCACGGGGAGGTAGTGACGAAAAATAACGATACGGGACTCTTACGAGGCCTCGTAATCGGAATGAGTACACTTTAAATATTTTAACGAGGAACAATTGGAGGGCAAGTCTGGTGCCAGCAGCCGCGGTAATTCCAGCTCCAATAGCGTATACTAAAATTGTTGCGGTTAAAAAGCTCGTAGTTGCATTTGTGCGCCGCGCTGTCGGTGCACCGCATCCGCGGTGATACTGACACGTCTGCGGAGCATATCGTCGGTGAGCCGGCGGTAATACGCCGGTTCAATATCAAAATCCTATCGCGGTGCTCTTCGGTGAGTGTCGAGGTGGGCCGACAATTTTACTTTGAACAAATTAGAGTGCTCAAAGCGGGCTCAAAATGCTGCTTGAATATTTCGTGCATGGAATAATAGAATATGATCTCGGTTCTATTTTGTTGGTTTTCAGAACTCCGAGGTAATGATTAATAGGGATAACTGGGGGCATTCGTATTGCGACGTTAGAGGTGAAATTCTTGGATCGTCGCAAGACGAACATCAGCGAAAGCATTTGCCAAAGGTGTTTTCATCAATCAAGAACGAAAGTTAGAGGTTCGAAGGCGATTAGATACCGCCCTAGTTCTAACCGTAAATATGTCATCTAGCGATCCGCCGACGTTACTACAATGGCTCGGCGGGCAGCTTCCGGGAAACCAAAGATTTTGGACTCCGGGGGGAGTATGGTTGCAAAGCTGAAACTTAAAGGAATTGACGGAAGGGCACCACCAGGAGTGGAGCCTGCGGCTTAATTTGACTCAACACGGGAAATCTCACCAGGCCCGGACACCGGAAGGATTGACAGATTAACAGCTCTTTCTTGATTCGGTGGGTGGTGGTGCATGGCCGTTCTTAGTTGGTGGAGCGATTTGTCTGGTTAATTCCGGTAACGAACGAGACTCTAGCCTGCTAAATAGGCGTCGTCATTTAGGTGTGCGTGGCTCCGTCACGCAACTCACTGGCGACGTATTAAAATTCTTCTTAGAGGGACCGGCGGCTTCGAGCCGCACGAGATTGAGCAATAACAGGTCTGTGATGCCCTTAGATGTCCTGGGCCGCACGCGCGCTACACTGAAGGAATCAGCATGTTCTCCCTGGCCTAGAGGCCCGGGCAACCCGCTGAAACTCCTTCGTGCTGGGGATTGGGGTTTGCAATTATCCCCCATAAACGAGGAATTCCTAGTAAGCGCGAGTCATAAGCTCGCGTTGATTACGTCCCTGCCCTTTGTACACACCGCCCGTCGCTACTACCGATTGAATGATTTAGTGAGGTCTTCGGACCGACACGCGGTGGCTTCACGGCCGTCGGCGTTGCTGGGAAGTTGACCAAACTTGATCATTTAGAGGAAGTAAAAGTCGTAACAAGGTTTCCGTAGGGGAACCTGCGGAAGGATCATTAACGTTTCGCCGTTCTAACGAACGATGATTCCACAATATATCTATAAATACACACAAAACAATAGAGATCCGATAGCGTCTATGATGCTTTCGATCTCGCGTCGCGTTCAACCACTTCGCCTAGAAGGTCTATGAGAAATCCGCGACCCGAGCGAAGTCGGTGACGTGTTCGTTAATCCG
>CAJHUD010000002.1:25000-233988 GCA_905146925.1 Autographa gamma
GTGCGGCGGTAAGGGAAGGAGACATAGGAGACAGCGGAATCAGACCGAGGAGACCACCAAGATATCAACTCGCAAGCGGCGAAGAATAGAGTACGCGAGAGTGCAGGAGCTGTATAAGGTATGTCGTTCACGAGCAGCTGCTGAGGTCATCGATGGCCAGTGCCGGGGTGTAAGACATAGCCTCGCGGAGCTGGAAGCCTATTGGCGACCAGTGATGGAGGCGGTGTCCGAAGCTCCGGGTCCCACGCCGGAAAGTCTTGACGCCTTACGGCGTTTGGATCAGTACGGGGGTGGCCGCGACTATACGCAGCTGTGGGTGCCTTTCACTTCCGACGAGGTAAAGGCATGCCGGGTGGACAACAGATCTGCTCCGGGCCCTGACGGAATTCTCCCAGGGGCTTGGAATGCAGTACCTGCGGATACTCAGGCGGAAATGTTCACGGCTTGGATGATGGCTGGCGAGGTCCCTGAACAACTCAGGCACTGCCGCACGGTCTTCGTGCCAAAGACGGAGAAGCCTGCGTGTCCTGCGGAGTACCGACCGATTTCGATCGCCTCGGTGCCTCTCAGGCACATGCACTCTGTATTGGCACGGAGACTCGAAGCATGTTGCCCTCCCGATGCACGTCAGCGTGGCTTTGTGTGTGCCGATGGCACTCTCGAGAACTCGGGGGTGCTAGACGCTGTGCTAGGGGACTGCAGGAAGAAGCTGCGGGAATGCCATGTGGCTGTGCTAGACTTTGCCAAGGCGTTCGATACGGTGTCGCATGCGGCCCTAGTCGGACTGCTGAGGGAAAGAGGCCTGCCGGATGGGTTCTGCAGCTACGTTGCGAGGCTGTATGCGACCTCCAAGACTGTCTTGGTGGTCAATGGAGCCCGTAGCGAACCTGCAAGGGTTGGTCAGGGAGTTCGCCAGGGAGACCCATTGTCTCCAGTGCTCTTCAACATGGCAATGGATGTGATTTTAGCATCTTTACCGAGGGGAGTCGGTTACGGGCTAGAAGCGGAGCGTGTATCCGCCCTGGCCTACGCCGATGACCTGGTGCTGCTCTCGAGTTCGAGAGTGGGTATGCAGTCCTCCATTGACAGTGTTTGGAGCGTTGGGAAATCAATGGGCCTCTTCGTCAGCCATGCCAAAAGCGCCGTGCTGTCGATGATACCTGACGGAAAGCGCAAGAAGCTGCACTACCTGAGTGAGCGCACCTTTAAGGTGGGCAAGCGATGGTTGCGGCAGGTGTCTTGCGTGGAACGTTGGCGTTATCTGGGCGTTGATTTCAAGGCGACTGGATGCGTGACGTTAGAGCATGATATCAAAGAGGCCCTGAATAACATCAAAAGGGCCCCCCTGAAACCTCAACAAAGGCTTGAGATAGTAAGGACGCATCTCGTTCCGAGATTCCTGCACGGGTTGGTGCTAGGAACTATCACGGACGAGAGGCTAAGAATGCTCGACGTACAGATCCGGACGGCCGTGCGGTCTTGGCTCAGACTTCCGAAGGATGTGCCTGTTGGTTACTTCCACGCAGCTACATCGGACGGTGGCCTGGCGCTGCCCTCGCTGAGGACGTGCGTTCCGGACCTCATTCACAAGAGGTTCGGGCGCATGGCTTCATCGAAGTGGTCGGTGGCCAGAGCTGCCGCTCGATCGGATAAAATCCGGAAAAAGCTGGCGTGGGCAGACAGGCAACTGAGGAAGTTCACTGCTGAGCACCCGAGTACTGGAGAGCGGACGACCGCGATGTATTGGCGTAACCGTTTACATGCTTCCGTGGATGGACAGGAGCTTAGGGAGTCACCACGGGTACCCGCGTCCACGAAGTGGATTAGGGTCCGTAGCATGGAGGTAACGGGCCGTGACTTCGTGCAGGCTGTGCACACCCATATTAACGCGCTACCATCGCGCGTGCGCAATTCGAGGGGGCGCAGGGGTGGTGATGTGTCGAAGTTGAACTGCCGTGCAGGTTGCATGGTTAGGGAGACAACGGCACACACCATTCAGGTGTGTCACAGAACGCATGGAGGACGGATCGAGCGCCATAATTGCATTGCGGACGTCGTCAGTTCTGCCATGACAGGGAAAGGGTGGAAGGTGGTGAAGGAGCCGAGGATAAAGACCGCGGATGGTCTTCGAAAGCCCGACATCATTGCTGTCAGGGAGGGTGTGGGAGTGATAGTGGACGCGCAGGTTGTCTCGGGTCAGCGGCCGCTTGACGACCTCCATCGTGAGAAACGTAATAAGTACGGGAATCACGTGGAGTTAGTTGAGCGGGTAGCTGATATACTCGGGCTTCCTAGCTCAAACGTCATTGCTACCTCCTGCACACTGTCCTGGCGCGGGGTGTGGAGTCTCGCCTCCTATAAGGAGATGAAGAGATTCCTTGGGCTGGATGAAGGTCTGTTCTCTCTGTTGCCCTCACTGGTGCTTAGAGGTTCGCACATGAACTGGTCACGGTTCAACCGCATGACCAATCTCAAAGGCTGAGCCGAGTTCCAGCGACTGAGTTTCCTGTGGATGTGGGCGACACCGGGCCCAGGGTTGATTATACCCACCCACTCGTATCCTGGCGTGCGAGTGTGTTCCGCCTTATTTTTTTTTTTTTTTTACTGTACCAATCAACCCTCCGTGACCCACCGGTGAAATGGCCGCGAGTCGAGTGACGGTGTGGGGACAGTGGGTGTCCCGTCACTTATCCATAATGATTATAATCTGCGTCATTAAGGACTAAGGCATATGACTCGGCTGTCAAAATAGCCAAATGCCTCGTCATCTAATTAGTGACGCGCATGAATGGATTAACGAGATTCCCACTGTCCCTATCTACTTCGCCTCCGGTCATCGTTGCGTGCAGACGTGCGGAGACCGCGTGAAGTAAAATTCTCTAAGAAAAATTGTGATTGGTCGAACGCGAAAGTCGGTCCCTCTCGTTTCTTCTTAGGGAACATTCCATAAGGCCCCGCGGCCATTTTGGATTGTGAGTGAGACGGTGCGAGTGTGGGCGGAGCGTGCGCGTCATTGACCCCCCCGTCCCCCCCCGGTTAGCTCAAGTGACAGTGACAGTGACACTTGCGATTTGGACGCTTTTACTTTTAACCATTGACTATTTTATCTGTGCTTTTGTGTTTGCTGTGTTGTGCTGTGTTTGTGTTTGTGTTTGCTGGTGAGACAAGGACCGTGGTAAGTACCAGTTCATTTGTATCGCTATTGTTTTCGACACAGACAGGTACACGAACGGTACAGGGAAACCGGCGCTAAGCCATTGCGGACCAAAAAGGCCTGGTCATGGAGCAGGACGTCGATCCTACCGAGGAGCTCATTATGCGGGAAGTGCGCCGAAGGGAGGAGGAGCTGCAGGCCCTAGAAGAACTCCGCCGCGAATCGTGCCACGCGACAGGGTTCACCCCGAGAAGGCCCCTAGCAAGAACGCCACCCAGTCGCTTTAGCTCGGGGCAGGTGTGCAGTGAAGCAGAAACCACGACGACGACAACGGCCACGGCAAAGAGGATGCTCTCCTCACCCGAAGAGGTGCAAGAGGCCGTACGCAGACGCGTGCAGGCGCGACGGGCTCAGGAGGAGGACCGAGAAGAAAGGACCCAGCAAGCGCTCCCGCCCACACCGGCTGCGACGGAAGGAGACTTGGACGTGGAGGAGGACGCGACCCCGACAAGGTTGGCAAGTATGGCTACCAACCATACGAAAGGCATTATGGAAGCGGTGCGGGCAAAGTCCTCCAAATTAAATAAGGACGAGATCGCCGCCATTGCCTGCCACACAGAGCGGCTGAGCGCCATTATAACGCACCTGGTCGTGCGCCTGGCGGCGCAGAAGACTGCGCCAGTTCAACCGGCGCATACACCAGCCGCCATGATGGGACCACCAATGGCGCCGTACGCAGCGGCGCTCAAGCTTGGGAAGAAGTCGCAGCCGGTGCCGATACCCCCGTGCCCAGGACCGACCGTGGCAATATACCCGGCAGAGGACCAAAAGGAAATAATCAAAACAGCGGAAGACACAAAGAAGGTCCTACGTTCGGCGATGGATCCATCCTCGCTGAAGGTACAGATTCATGGGGTCCGCAAGGTGGGGAACGCCGGAGTGGTCATCCAGACTACCTCAGAAAGGGCCGCCGAGAAGGTGCGCAAGGCGCTGCCTGCTACCTTGCGCGCGGCGACAACGGTGGCCCGACGGCCGGTCATGTCCCTGGCCGGCTTTGACATAAACACCGGCTACGAGGACATGGTGGTAAAGATGAAGGACCAAAACTTCGAGGAAGACCCACGATGGACCCCAGAAAGCATCAAATCAAACATTAAGAAGATGTACCAGCGTACGTGGAGGACTGGCGGCAGGTGCACGTGGATCTGCGAGGTCTCGCCCGAAATGCGGCAAGACCTTTTGAAACTGGATAGTGTTTATATCGGGTGGGACCTCATTGAGGTCCAAGATTATGTCGGGGTAACGTGCTGCAATAGGTGTCAGCAGATGGGGCACCCCGAGAAATATTGCAGGGCCAAGACGATGACGTGCGGGCGATGCGGCGAGGATGGCCACAAACACACCGAGTGTGAGGCGTCGGCGCAGTGCTGCGCAACTTGTAAGAAGCTCAAGCAGAAGGGCGCAGCATTGCACAAAACGAACGCGAGGGAGTGCCCCGCACGTCAGCACGCAGAGGAACGGGCCATCCAGGCAATAAATTATGGATAGGCCGCTCAGGGTTGGACAAATAAACGCAGCAGGGTCAGCAGTGGCGACCTTAGAACTTCCGGCTCTGGCGGCTGAGCTAGGACTCGATGTGGTGCTGGTGCAGGAGCCCTACTCCGCACCACAACCCGACAGCACCACATCATTTGTCTGGGTTGGCTCGGGTGCAAAGGCGGCCCTATACGTGCCCCGACAGGATGTCCAGTGCAGCCTGCTGCCGCATCTTTCAAATGCCCACTGCGCAGTGTGTCACGTGGCCCGGGGAAGAAGCAGCCTGTACTTGGTCAGCGCCTACTTCCAGTACTCGCACGACATCGAGCGGCACCTCAAGCACTTGGACTTAGTTTTCAACGCCCTCCGGAGTCGTGCAGTGCTGGTGGGTGCGGACACCAACGCGCACTCCCCGTTGTGGCACAGTCTCCCCCGGAACTATTTAGGAAGAGGAGCACAAGTGACGGCGCGACGTCAAGCGATGGAGGACTTCCTGTTGGCGAGAAATCTTGTTATTCATAACGTCGCAGGACAACCTTCAACATTCCTGACCGCCAACGGGGAGTCAAATATCGACGTTACATTCTCCAGCAGGAGTGTCCGGGTGGCGGACTGGGGAGTGCGCGAGGACAGCAGCAGCAGCGACCACAGGCTGATCACGTTTCGGGTGCGTGGCACAGAAGACATCGAGCCCGCTCCGCCGGCTGGGCCGTCGGAGGTGCCGAGGCGGTTTCGGGACCGTGGGGTCGACTGGGACCGATTCCAAGCTAAGATCCACGAGCGTGTAGGTGGGATTAAATGGACGAGGCCCGCTTCTGATGTATGTAAGCAGTTTACGCGCGTAATCGTGCAAACAGCTGAGGAATGCATGGGAACGAGAGGTGAGGGAAAGAAAGCGAGAGGGTATGAATGGTGGTCTCCAAAATTGGAGACCTTGCGTAAAAGTCAAAACAAGGCGAGGAAAGAGTGGCAAAGGGCAAGAAAAGTGAAAGGTATTTTAGAAGATGAACTACGCAAGGTTTTTCATGAACGCCGCAGTAAATACAGGGTAACGATGGAGGGGGCGCAGTTGGAGTTCTTCCGAAAAATGGCCGAATCGGGGAATGCGGACCCATGGGGTCTAGCCTATAGGGCTGCCAGTGGGCGGTTCAGGCCGCCGCCAAACGTGATAACAGGAGTAGCTCTGGCAGGAGGGCACACGACGGATGTTCGGGGTGCCATGCAGGGTTTGCTCGGGGCTCTCTGCCCAGACGATGACGTCGCGCGGGACACACCGTACCATCGTAGTGTCCGGTTGGCGGCGGCCTGCTTACCATCAGGTAGGGATGCGCCGCCTCCGTCGCTGAAGGATCTGGCAGACATAGTTAAGGACCTCCCTAACACGGCTCCGGGAATCGATGGGATCACGTCCCACATGGTAAGGTACGTCTGGCGGGCTGCTGGTCCGGAGCTGACGCGAATGATAGGGCAGTGTGTGGAAGAGGGCACGTTTCCGGAAACGTGGAAGGACGGAAGACTCGTTGTCCTGCCGAAAGGCAACGACAGGGACCTATCCGATCCCAAAGCGTATCGCCCGGTCACGTTGCTACCTGTCCTAGGTAAGATTCTGGAACGGGTCATGCTGCGGTGTGCCCCGTCACTTTCGCGGGCGGTCTCGACGAGTCAGCACGGGTTCTCTCGGGGTAGGTCGACGCTAACGGCGCTTAACGACATCTTGGACACCGTCAGCGGAAGCTCGGCACGGTACGTACAGGCTGTGTTCCTGGACATTTCGGGCGCTTTCGACAACGCGTGGTGGCCCATGATCCTCCTGAAGGCGAAGAGTGCAGGGTGCCCGCCAAACATCTTTCGGATGCTGGCGGCGTACTTTTGCAACCGACGCGTCGGGCTTTTCGTCGGTGGGGGGGTCGTGTGGAAGACCGCAACCATGGGTTGTCCGCAGGGGTCGGTCTTAGGTCCATCGCTGTGGAACCTGTTGATGGACGACTTGCTTCGGCTACCATTCCCAGACGGAGTGAAGTTGGTGGCTTATGCGGATGACGTGACGCTCCTCATCGAAGCTAACTCAAGAGCCGGCATCGAGGCGTCAGCCTCATGCGCCATGGGACTCATCTCGGGTTGGGGGGTGCGGAACCGGCTGGATTTCTCCCCTTTGAAGTCATTTTCGGTGACTCTGAAGGGGGGTCTAGCCGCCCGCCCGCCCACCATTCGCCTAAATGGGGAGTCGGTGAGGAGCGTTAGGTCAACAAGGGTCTTGGGAGTGGTAATCGATGCGAGTCTGTCGTTCGCGGAGCATGCCCGCAGCATCGGCGAGCGGGCGGCAGCAGGGTTAGGAAAGATGTCGAGGGTCTCGGCATCGTCGTGGGGCATGCGGTACAGGGCCCTTAAGGTCTTGTACCAGGGGATATTTATCCCCATTATAACATACGCGGCGGGTTGCTGGTGGCGGCGTGTCTCCACATACGTGGTCCGCACCGCTTTGCTGAGGGCGCAACGGCCGGCCTTGATTCTGCTGACGAAGGCATACAGGTCCACTAGTACCGCGGCCCTGCCAGTTCTTGCAGGGGTGTTACCGGCAGACCTCGAGGTTAGACGTGCTGGCGAAATCGACGACATCCGGCATCTGCCTGGGCGGGAACTGAAAGTGAGGAAAGCTAATATCTGGAAGGAGGCGGTTTCGAGCTGGCAGCAGCGTTGGGAGGCCGAGTCTAAGGGCCGGGAGCTCCATCGATACTTCCCTAGCGTGGCGGCTAGGCTCAAGGCTACTTGGGTCGAACCGGACTACCAAGTTTCACAGATCCTGACGGGGCATGGATGCTTTAGAAAGAGACTGCATGAGATGAAGCTGCAAGAGACGAGCGAGTGTTACTGCGGCGAAGACGACGAAAGTTTGGACCACGTTCTGTGGTCTTGTCCGATCTACGAGGAACCGAGGAAAAAGATGATGGATGGGATCGAACGCGAAGAAGAGGGACCGGTTTACTATTGCGACCTCGTTGCGTCCGAGGTTAACTTTCGGCGGCTGAGTCGGTTCGCACACGAGTGGCACAAGATAAGGAGCGGGCTCGAGTGCGAGGATGGGTCCAGGGCGGGAGGCGAAGAAGGTGTTCCAGTGGTTGTCAACAGAGAAGGAGCAAAGCAACCCCAGAATGGGGAGAGTGCTGGGACAGTATAAGAAGAATTTGTAGAGTCAAGAATCGCCTGCGGACAAACAGTGAAAAGCCAAGAGTGCTAAAAGTCCGCAGCCGTCTCATGATTCGGCCCATATGACGCTAGCGTCGGTGGGGCCATGGGAAGGTTGGAGGGAACTGTCCCTATCTACTATCTAGCGAAACCACAGCCAAGGGAACGGGCTTGGGAGAATCAGCGGGGAAAGAAGACCCTGTTGAGCTTGACTCTAGTCTGGCATTGTAAGGAGACATGAGAGGTGTAGCATAAGTGGGAGATCGTTCGCGCGATCGTCGCTGAAAAACCACTACTTTCATTGTTTCATTACTTACTCGGTTGGGCGGAAGCGGTGTGCGGTCGATATTTATCGGCGGGCGCACGGTGTTTCGTTCCAAGCGTGCAGAGTGGCGACGTGGCGGCAACGCTCGTCGCCGTAAAACTCCCGCGTGATCCGGTTCGAGGACACTGCCAGGCGGGTAGTTTGACTGGGGCGGTACATCTGTCAAAGAATAACGCAGGTGTCCTAAGGCCAGCTCAGCGAGGACAGAAACCTCGCGTGGAGCAAAAGGGCAAAAGCTGGCTTGATCCAGATGTTCAGTACGCATAGGGACTGCGAAAGCACGGCCTATCGATCCTTTAGTATAAAGAGTTTTTAGCAAGAGGTGCCAGAAAAGTTACCACAGGGATAACTGGCTTGTGGCAGCCAAGCGTTCATAGCGACGTTGCTTTTTGATCCTTCGATGTCGGCTCTTCCTATCATTGCGAAGCAAAATTCGCCAAGCGTTGGATTGTTCACCCATCAAAAGGGAACGTGAGCTGGGTTTAGACCGTCGTGAGACAGGTTAGTTTTACCCTACTGATGGCTTGTCGTTGCGATAGTAATACTGCTCAGTACGAGAGGAACCGCAGTTTCGGACATTTGGTTCATGCACTCGGCCGAGCGGCCGGTGGTGCGAAGCTACCATCCGCGGGATTATGCCTGAACGCCTCTAAGGCCGAAGCCAGCCTAGCCGAATCCGGCAAGGATATGCTCACTGTGGAGCCCCGAGAGTCGGGAGGCTCTAAACAATGTGACTTTACTAGTCGCGCTTCACCACGTGAGGTGCGACGTCGAAGCCCATTTGGATCGCGGAGATCGATGCTGTCCGCTTAACGCGTGCATCACGGCTCCGAAGGTCCGAATTTACCTCAGTTCGATGTCGGGGCTCGGAATAGTCTGTAGACGACTTCCGTTCCTGGCGGGGTGTTGTGCTCGGTAGAGCAGCGTCGTGCTGCGATCTGTTGAGACTCAGCCCTACGCCAGGTGATTCGTCCGAGGACGATGACCGATCGCGCGTGTGTGTACACAAACAAAACACTTATTATACTGCGTAAGAACGCGTATTATATACGTGCACGTGCATACACATGGATGTATATTATATATTTCGTATTGAATCTACACGAACAGTGTTCGCCGATGTATTTTGGAACGTTATAAAATAAAAACAATCAAATTAATACACGAACGGTAACCGTCACCTTAATTCGCCGTATTTTAACAAGAATTTTTTCCCCTATTTTTTTTTACACGTTTATTTACAAAATTTCGGGGGATTATTATTATCAACCAACTACTACTCACTACAGCATATTATACACTAGGTAACTACACGAAATACACGTTACGTGAGACGTGCACCCCGTCAACTCTATCCAACGCGTGCGCTGCTGAAACTACAACGAACTCTAACTGTCTGACATTATTATCAATTAGTATGTGTCAACTGTCGTCGGTCGTCACTACACAATTACCTACTATATCGAAAAAAAAAAAAAAGCTCATCATACTCACGGATCGCGCCCTCTCGATTCCGTCCCGCCTCGCCCCCGTGCGTCGGGACGCACGGGGCGGGTGTCGGCGACGGCCCTGTGCACCCGCTGGTTGGGGCGCCGCAGCTGCAACGAAAACAAGGATTAGGGTGAGAGAGTAGGGAGGAGGGGGGGGGGCGGCGGCGGCCCTACGCACCTGCTGGTTGGGGTCGAACAGGACTGCAACGCCTGCAACGAAAACAAGGATTACGGTGACAGAGTAGGGGGAGTGAGGGTTGGGGAAGGGGGGGGGGGTGGCGGCGGCGGCGGCGGCGGCGGCGGCGGCGGCGGCGGCGGCGGCTGCGAGGATTCTCTCACCCCCCTCCCGTCGTCATATTAAATTATAAATCCTTCAATCATCGGAGGAGGAGAATATAGGAGGGAGACGGACACTCGTCACCGATTCGATGAACAACGTCGACTCGCGTGCATCACGTAGAAACGTCCCGATCACGTAGACATTCGAGTTTGCAACAATGTCATGCGACGCGCAAGTGCGCGTTCGTATGGTCGTGCGCGCGCCCGCGCATTCGCTCTAAGTTTCGTTCACACGCGCAAACAGTGTAGTGTTGTGTTTGTGATGCGACTTAGAGATGTGCGCGCGGCGAGCGTGTGTGTTTTGTTTCTTGTAGAGTTATCTGAAAGGTTTATTTCTTTTATATGATATAAAAATATATATATATATATATATTATTATATGTTTGCATATTTTTTATATGATATCGACGAAATGAATCTTTCAGACGACTCTTCGATATTCAACTGTGTAGACCGTCGGATCGTAACTTTGTATCCGATTGAATAGCGGTCAAAATTTTACATGAGTTTACATTTTTAATTTATATAAACGACTTGCCCAAGGCCTTGGAAGAACCGTGTGTCCTTTTTGCCGATGATGTATCTGTACTAACCTCATGTCAAGACGATAGTAATATTAATAATCAGCTGAGTTCAATATTAAATAAAACAATAAATTGGATGGACCAACATAATCTGGAAATAAATTATAAAAAAACTAAAATTATGACCTTCTACCCTTACCAAAAAACCCCTTTAACAGTAAACTTCACGGCCAACGGTACAAAAATTGAAGTCGTTAATGACTTCACGCTACTAGGAATAACAATAGATACTCATATAACATGGAAAACCCACATTAAAAACATCAAAGCAAAAATTTCGAAATTTAGTTATGCTCTCCGAGAAGTTAAAAGAACTACAGACTTACAAACCGCACTCACAACGTACTACGCCTATGCAAACGCATGGCTAAGCTATGGCATAATAATGTGGGGAAATAGTACGGACGCGCCTACTCTATTTACACTCCAAAAGAAATTAATTCGCATCATCGTAAACATAGAACAAACCGATAGCTGTAAACCCTTCTTCATAAGCCTCAAAATACTCACTTTACCATCCATTGACATCCTGGAAATATGCAAGTTTGTAAGGAAATACATTACATTCTTCACAACTCGAGGAGATAAACATAAAACCAGAACACTAAGACACAAAAACATGCTCATGCTACCTACATCTCGTATGACATTACATTCAAATAGTCCATTTGTAATGGCAATAAAAATATATAATAAACTACCAAACATAATAAAAAATTAAACAAATAATAATAAATATTTAAATAGGATTAAGGAAATTTCAATTAAAAAGGCGTACTACACAATTCAGGAATATATGAAAGACAAGATAACCATAGGTTCTACATAAACTTATTAGTAACTTCAACTAAACTAATATTGTATAAATTCACTAATATCTTTAAAATAATAATGTTAATAATAATAAGTAATTAGATAATAAATAATATTAATTCTAACTAATATTATATAAATATCCTAAAATTATATAGTAATAAATAGTCAATAGTTCAGTATGTATATTGTACACACATTACAATTATTAAATATAAATTTAACTAATGTTTTAAGTAGAATAATAATAATATGTCAATAGATAGTTGATAGATAAGTATTGAGAATGTTACCTACTGGCATTTAATGCCTGATATTGCTGTGCCCTAACAGGGTCCATGATTGTTCCCATAGCTTTAAGCCATTGTTACACCTGTCTAAACATTGTGGAAAGCAAATAAAATATATGAATATGAATATGAATATGAATATGCCGCCCGAGACCGCAGCAACCCAGCCACGGCCCCTAGACGGGTCGATTAGAGTCTCGCCAATAATGGCCACCAAACCGTCAGCGCACCCCAGCCAGTTTTCACGGGCGGGGATGAGGTACGGCTCGGCGACCACAGCCACGTCAATCGACCACTCTGCCATGCTCTGGAGTAAAAGATCCTGAGCTCTGGCACAGTGGTTGATGTTGCCCTGGAGTGACAATATCTAACCTAACCTAACCTATTGATCTCTGTCACAAAGTCGAACCTAAACAAGCAATGGATTTAATTAACTCAAATAAAACTCATTCGCGTCCGTCCGTACACGCTTTACAATGCAAAACTAAGTCCGTTTGAAGTCCGCCGCACGAGCCGAATGGCGGTCTCTGATTGGCCAAAGCGTGTCACGCCATGAGTACTACCCTCCCCGCCCTCGCACCGCGTTAAATATAGCTTTATTATCAAATTGCCCAACTATCTTGTAGCAATATAATAATGACCGTGAATGTGATAAATAATAAAGTTAAGATAGTAAATAATCACTTAGCCCGATAGAGCTAGACATTATTCATAATGCTCGTGCAATATGAATAATGCCCGTATTAATCACCTGGTCCATAACATATATATGTCGCAGACAAATAGTATAATTTGGCATTTTACATACGGGGTCGTCAGTTTAAAAACGTTTGCGGAAATGTAATATGCCGAAGACAAAATGTAGATTGCCGTGTCACTTCATAATATGCCTCAACATTTCATCGAAAATTAAAACATCATATACATAATGCCGAAGCAAATTGAAGTATTTAGTTTTTGAGGTTATCCGGCACGTCAAAAATGCTAAGGTATCCATAGACTCTGGGTCGTGAAGGACTCCTGCAGAGTATTTTTGGTCAAAAAAACATGTATTTGACAGAATATTCATATATTCATAGGCCTAGAAATCAATTGCTGGATTAGGTTCAACTTTGTGACAGAGATCAATAGGTTAGGTTAGGTTAGATATCGACGGGTCCTACGTATACTGGTGTAACCCGCAAAACAGTGAAATACGTTTTGTTGCACCAAAAGCCTTAAAATTACCTTAACTTTATATCCTGTAAAAATTATATTAAATTATCAAGTAATTTCAAAGATACAAACTTGTAAACTAATATAAGTGACATGATTTTCTGCCACACGACCATCTACACTGATATAAGTCACTTGCATCAGTGTAGGTAGTCGCGTGCGACGCGACTCGTGGTCGGGAGCACGTTACAACACTGGTATATCTGCGATGCGTTTTAGTTTAGATATTCATTTATTAAAAACTATTCAGATTTGGTTTGTCTTGATTAAGTAGTGGTAACAAGTCACAACAATGAAGCGCTCAAGAGTGTTACAGACTTAAGGTTCAGTTTTGGTTGTGGGAATTCTCAGGTATTAAAACGCGTGTTTACTCTATGCTGATTTATTTGGTACTGGTTAAGTGACAATTTCTGGTGGACACTATGGCGACACACACATGCATACCTACGTACTTACTTCACACTTTCACACATACATTGATCTTACTCAACATACCGCCCACCAAAGGGTCTATGGCCCTTTTACAAAGTCTCATAAACTTAATTGAATGTACTACAATGTAAATGGAAATTATAATCTGACACATGCATAATCTAGGAACTTAGTTAAATAATCAGTTAAGTAATCTTACAATTCGATATTTGAATAAATAACATACAAACTCAAGTATCAATATCTATTGGTAAATAACATAACTTATTAAAAGACCTCTGCACTACACTATCACCACTTTTCACAGAATACACCCGTGTCACGCCGTCAGTACCAGGGTGCTTGTCAACAATGCGTCCCATCATCCATTTACCCGGAGGTAAATTATCAGATTTGATTAGGACAATGTGTCCTAGGTCAAACTCTCTGACCTTGTGGTGCCATTTTGAACGCTGTTGCATTCTTGACAGATATTCATGTTGCCATCTGTGCCAGAAGTCAGTCAATAACCTTTGTTGATGCTGCCATCTCGATAAATGGCTCATTGGGATATCTCGGAGGTCTGGTGTCGGCACAGTGATGGGTGTTTCACCAATAAGAAAATGACCGGGGGTCAGTGGTTGCAGATGATCGTTGTCCGTGTCGTCCAATATGGTTAGAGGCCGTGAGTTGAGACAAGCCTCAACTTGACATAACAAGGTGCTCAATTCTTCGTAGGTCATATGTTTAGTCATGATCCGTTTTAAGTGGTGTTTCATAGCTTTCACCCCAGCCTCCCAGAGTCCGCCCATGTGAGGGCTGTAGGCTGGGATAAAATGCCACTTTGTTCCTTCGATTGCTAACTTCTCGGTGATTGGACCCTCAAATTGTAATTTAGCCTCAGTCCAATCTGCTACCAGTTGCCTGTTTGCACCGACGAAGTTGCGTCCTTGGTCGCTCCATATCTGAGCGCACCTTCCTCTCCTTGCTACAAATCTTCGGAAGGCTGCGATGAAGGCATCTGACGTGAGATCTCCCACCAATTCCAGGTGAATCGCTTTTGTCGACATACAGACAAAGACAGCGATGTACGCCTTGTGTGTTTTTGCTCCCCTGCCTCTAGAAATCAAGACCTGATACGGACCTGCGAAGTCAACGCCCGTGTTCCAGAAAGGTTTTGCAGGTGTCACTCGAACTCGAGGTAGGTCTCCCATTTGCTGTGGCCTTGCCGTGGCGTTTAGTTTAGCACAAATGAGACATTTTTTAATCTTCGATTTAACTAGTGTCCTTGCTTTCAGGATCCAGTATCTAGTTCGTAGGAAACAGAGCATTATTTGAACTCCGCCATGCAGCGTTTGCCGGTGTGCATCGGTGATGAGGAGAGTGGTAAGGTTGTTGTCACGATCAAGAATAATCGGAAATTTGCTATCTTCATTTAGGTCAGAGTGACGCAGTCTTCCGCCCACCCTGAGGAGGCCATTCTCGTCCAGGTAAGGTTTTAAATTGTTTATTTTACTCTTTCTTTTAATTGGAAAGTTTGATTTCAGGTGCTGAATTTCTTCTTCGAAGCTATCCCTTTGTGCTATTCTCAAGCAAGTTTTCAACGCATCATCTAGTTCCTCCGTGCTCATAGTTAAGTCTTTATTTTCCATTTTTCTGCCTTTTAAAAATCTTTTGCAGTAAACTATTACTTTAAGCAGTTCTTGTAATGTATCACAAATTTCAAATTTTGTAGATATACTTTTTTCATTGTCAATTGTTAGGCTAACTTGTATTGTTTCTTTTCTTTCCAGGTCCATCATCATCGCGTTTGGTCTGCTGTATTGGATTTCTCCTTCTGTCAGCCACTCTGGACCCTTCCACCACAGTTCATCGTCCTTTAGGTCTAGCAAAGATCTTCCCCGCGAAGCAGTGTCAGCTGGATTTTCTGGTGATTTGACATGATACCAATTATGATTGCCAGTGCTGTCCAGGATTTCAACTACTCTATTTCTAACATACGTGTTCCATCTTGCAGGATCACCGAAAAGCCACGAGAGTACGATAGTAGAATCGGTCCATGCGAATATCTGACAGGTTGGTATATTCATTGCTTCCTTTATCTGCTTCAAGAGTCCAGCAAGCAGTACAGCTCCACTGAGTTCTAGACGAGGTAAGGATTGAGGCTTAGTAGGCGCTACCTTCGTTTTAGCGGCTATGATGGAGGTCTTTATATCACCGTTGGATGTTCGTACTCTTAGATAAGCTACTGCAGCGTAAGCTCTCTCTGATGCGTCACAGAAGCCGTGGATACTGGTGTTATTCATAGTAGTTTCAGTAGTATGAAGCCATCTGTCTATCTCAATATCAGGTAAGTATAGATTAATTGATTCCCGTAGGTTATTCCATTCTGCGGCAATGGTTTCATCTACTTCTTCGTCCCATGTCACTCCTTGCAGCCATAATCGTTGAATGAGAAGTTTTGCTGGCAAAATAGAAGGTGCCAGCCAGCCTAGTGGATCAAACAATCTCTGTAGGTCGGCCAAGATTGTTCTCTTCGTAATGTGCTTTGACGTAGCAGGTAAGTTTGGGCTGTATTGGAATCGATCATTGCCCATATTCCAGTGTAATCCTAAAGCTCGTGTAATTCCGTCTAGTTTTACGTGAGAGCTTCTTTCAGATTCCTCAAATTCTTTAAGAAAGTCAGCATCGTTAGAACACCACTTTCTCAGTTTGAACCCGCCCTTCTGAAGTATGGCGTCTATTTCTTTGGCCACTTTTAATGCGTCTGTTACATTGTCTTTACCCGACATCATGTCATCCATGAAGTAGTCGCGTCTTATTATTTCCGCTGCTTCAGGATAGTTTCGTCCTTCGTCTTTGGCTACTTGATGCAAGGTCCTTACTGCTAAGTAAGGAGCAGAAGCAGTCCCGAACGTGACTCTGGTAAGACGGTAATCTTGAACAGGTTCTCGATCATCATGTCTCCATAGAATACGTTGCAGATCTCGGTCTCCCTCTTTAACGATGATTTGTAGATACATTTTTTGGATGTCAGCCACGAAGCAGACCTTCTTCATCCGCCATCGCATGATTAGACTTCTCATGTCGTCTTGTAACTGTGGTCCTACCATCAGTTCATCATTGAGTGATACATTGTTGCTTCCCCTTTGAGATGCGTTAAAAACAGTTCTTAATTTGGATGTCTCTTTGTCTTCCTTTATTACCGCGTGGTGCGGTAGGTACACAGAGGGATTGGAAATTTCTTGTTTCGGTACTTCTTCCATGTAATTTAATTCGTAATCTTTCATGACTGTAGCATAGTCGCTTTTAAGTTTTGGGTTATTCTTGAATCTTTGTTCTAATTGATATAATCTCTTTAAAGCTATTGTTCTCGTATCTCCTTGGGTTGATAATAGCATGTTAGACTTCTTTGGTAATGTTACCATATACCGTCCGTCCTTGTTTCTTGTTGTCGTGGTCTCATAGATTTCCTCGCACCTTCGTTCCTCAGCTGTGGGTTGTTGTTTGTCATATGGGTCTTGTTCCCACATTCGTTTCAGAAGATCATTTAGATCAAGATTGAGGTGCATGACGATAATTTCATCTCCAGGTAGTTTGTGTGCCACGTTCCCAAATAGAATCCAACCCAGGGTAGTGTTTTGCGCGCATGGTGTTCCTGGGGGACCCTTGATAACTTCACCTTTCATGATTTGAGCACACACGTCAACACCCAGTAATAAATCTACTCGTCCTGATTTATTGAAGCTTGGATCCGCCAGAGCGAGTCCCTGTAGATGCGGCCAGGTGTCGGTGGAGATGGTTTGTGACGGTAATGTGGCAGTGAGTCGGGTAGACATGATGTAAGTTTTGACCTTGAGGTTGAAACAAGCGTCGTGTCTGGATAGTAGTTCGAATTCTGCAGCATGTTTAATGTTTGTTTTGGTTAAGCCGACTCCAGTGATGGTGCCATTTACAGGCGTTCTCCTCAATCGTAACATCTGGGCCGCTCTTTCACTCATGAACGTTGCTTGAGAGCCATGGTCAATCAAAGCACGGAGCACTGTCACTTGTCCCGAGTCCTGGTTTCTTACTGGAACAAGGGCTGTGGCCAGTAATGCAGTGGACAAATTAGCAGCGACATGCGATGATAGGGTAACGTTGGTTTCCGCTGATTTTGCAGAATCTAGACTAGTTTCAACTTCATCTTGTTGTTTCTTGTTGTCTGGTAGTATTGGTGACGTCATCGGCGGCGTGGATTGATGCGTGAGCGTGTGATGACGTTTGTGACATTTTCGGCAGGACATCTTCAGGCGACATCTATAAGCGGAGTGTCCTGGGGCCAGACAATTATAGCACAGATTGTGTTTTTTCAGGTACTCACTCCTTTCTGTTGGATTAAGTTTTATGAATTCCTCACAATGACATAATGTGTGGTCCTTCTCGCACATAGGGCAGCTTCTTGGTTTTGAAGAAGTGGTATTTGAAGTGGACACGTGAACAGCGTATTCTTTTCCCTTAGATGTAGGTTTTTCTCTGCTTGAAGGCGTGATAAGCTCGAGCGTGCGGAACTTTGATTGCAGGAACTTGTGCAGTGCATCCCATTTAGGTAACTCGTCGTCATTGTCTTCGTACGCAACTTCTTCCCATTCACGATGCGTCTCTGGGTCCAATTTTTGGACGACTAAAAATACAATGAGTGAGTGGGTGAGTGTATCCCATGAGCTGGTTGACAGTTTCAGGTTTGTCAGCGCGTTCAGGCATTCAGTGGTTGTATCCAATATTGATTTAATGTTATTTGCAGTTTGCGTAGATATCTTCTTTTGTGCAAACAATCTTTTCAAAATTGAGTTGACAATAATGCGCTTGTTACCGAAACGCGCTTTTAGCGTACTAAACGCGCCGTCATAGTTAACCTCTGTAACTTGCACGTGCTTCACCAACGACAGGGCTTCTCCCGTAAGACTGCTTTTTAAATAGTGCAACTTTTGTACCTTACTTAATGTTGGATTGTTGTGCACTAATGACATAAAAAGATCTTGATAAGCAGGCCACTCATCATAAATACCTGAGAAGGTGGGAAGTTGAATCCTTGGTAACTTCACTTGTACTTCCATAGAACCACTGCTGTTATAATCAGCTTGCATAGGAACCGGCGGCGACTTGTTGTATGAACACAATAAATCATTAAGATCGGCTAGTAAACAAGTATACAAATCTTCCTGCACATAGTATTCTTCACTAACGAAATATGGAATGTCTTGTCGATTCGCTCTAGGAACACATTTCACTAGTTCTATGTACGTACTTTTGTATGTACGCCAATATTCTTCAATGTTTTTAATGCGTACTTCTATGTATCCTTTTGTTAAACGTTGTTTCGGACATTTCTTAAGGTTTGATTGAGTTTTTCCTAACAACATAGCTGTATCTTCTATCACATTTAGTAATTGTTCCACTGTATTTGCCATATTTGTTGTAATAAACCTTCAATTCGTTATAAAACGAAAAGTTTCTTCGTATCTTCGTAGTTACAAATAATCTTGTTTTGATCACATTCACTAATGAGGTTTAAAATGTATTTATGTTTTTTGTGGCAAATTCCTTCTATTGTTCGTCGCTCGCCGCTCGAACCGTCCTTTTGTATTGCGCTCAGTACTTGAACGTCGTAAGTCGTACAGATATCCAGCTCGATGTCGACCAAAATGTTACAGACTTAAGGTTCAGTTTTGGTTGTGGGAATTCTCAGGTATTAAAACGCGTGTTTACTCTATGCTGATTTATTTGGTACTGGTTAAGTGACAATTTCTGGTGGACACTATGGCGACACACACATGCATACCTACGTACTTACTTCACACTTTCACACATACATTGAGCTTACTCAACAAAGAGGTCAAGTAATGATAGATTTATTAGAAAAAAAAATAGTAAAATAAACACTCCAGGAAATTACGAAAGTAAATATTAATTGACATTTTAAATAGTATGATGATATATTTTGTATTGTTCGATCATAATTATATAAAGTAAAGTAACTCAATCTTTCGTTTTTGATTTTAAGCTTTGCTTCACCTTTTTGAAAACTGGAAAAAGAATTCCATGGGGGAACTTTAAAAAAAAGGAGGAGGTTCTCAATTCGAATTTTTTATATGTTTGTTCGCGCATATCTCCTTTGCTTTCCAAACCGATTTGAAATATTTTTTTCTTTGTTGGAAAGGGTATACTTCCCAAATGGTCCCATAGTCACCAAGTCGGGATCTGAGGAATCTTGGTGAAATCGAGGGTACTTTTCAAATGTCATAGGAAAGCGTACAGCGAATTCGGTTTTTTCTACAGCAAGTGAAGCATTTGCGTTCAATAAGAACCATTCTACCATCAGATCTGATGATGAAGCTAAGATGACCTCGTGAACCTCATATTAAGACACAAAGAAAAAAGATACGAACGGTTACACTTAACAATATTATTAATATATTTTTATAAAAACAATATACTCAGGAATTACCAGTCGTTTCATTACTTAGCTTGACACCAACTCCAACAATTGATAAATTGTATTATAGCTTAATAGTTGTTTAGGTTAGGTTTTTTAATGTAGTTAGATAGGTTATGATATTATTTTTAACTTTTTAGCGCTTTTATCGATTTTTGAAGTCGGTTTTCTTTTTTGCAAAAAAGTTTTTTAAAACAAACCTAGATAGTTGTCTTTTCCAACATTTGGTTTCTCTTTTTTTATTGTTTTTTTTCTATGCTATTTATTAACTACTGTGATTATTGTAACGATAAATAACAATGTAACAAATTGCCAATTAATATAATTACCGATAACTCCTAATTAAGAAGATTATTTTTTTTAGTTTTATTATTTCTAAGATGGCAAGTCCATTGAATTTATTTTTCATTAAGAGAGCCACATAGAGGATAGTAATATGAGTGCCATAATAATATTAACGTCCGAATAACAACACCTATTAAGCATAGGTAGGTCTGGAAAAGACTTCTATTAGTATTTTTATTTCATTTCCTGCCACACCCTTTGAAATATTTAAGGTTAATAACAAATAACAATGCAGAAAACTGTTGCAAGTAGTTTTCCAGTACTGAGTAAACTGGTGTAAGTGTTTAAAAGTCGATAAAAGAAGATTTTATTGTTAATATTATAACCTCATATTAATCAGTAGATTGGAAATAGAATATTAAAACAGTAAAATTCTAAAATTTTCCTTTACTATAAGAATAACCAAGTACATTATATACTGGTATAAGTGGCCACTTGTATCAGTTTACAGGTTTTACCATAATAAATAAAACAAGCTACATCAATGCAAGTGACACTATTTTCCAAAGTATAAAAAAACATTGAAGAACCGATAATGCAATCTTGTTTCTTAGAGATTCAAATATAACATCTCAAAATTTCAAGTATTTCCATTGATTTATGACAAAATTACAAGCTTTAGAACCTTTGAACCGCTCTCCTGAACAGTTGTGTTTTTGCACTTGTACCAGTATACGTAAGACCCGTCGATATTGTGACCTTGCAACAGAGCGAGCGAAGCGAGCGACGACGGATGTTATTCAAAATTTGTCTCGAGATTTTAATGAGCATAGTCACCCTAAAATAACACTAACGTCGTATTTAAACGATTGAATGAGTTGTCATTTTGCCTTCGGCATATTACATAACCGCAAACGTTTTTAAAATGACGACGCCGTATGTAAAATGCCAAATTATACTATTTGTCTGCGACATATATAATACTTAATATCAAATCAATAATATATTCAACGTTAGAACACACTGTTCACAACTGATTTTGTCAATCCGCCCTTTAACTTCTCATATTACACTTTTTCACCGTTCGGTATCACTAACACGAGAAATTAACTTTTTTTGCAAAAAAAAAACCGACTTCAAAAATCGATAAAAGTACAAAAAAGTTTAAAATAATACTATAACGTACCTATATTAATAAACCTTACCTAAACTATTATTAACCTATAATACAATTTAACAATTTTTGGAGTCGGTGCCAAGCAATATACAAAATAAATATTTTTTCATTATATTTTTTATTATTTTTTAAATTAAGTTATGTTAATGAAGGTTAATAGAAGCGTTTTACCTACCAATAAAACGCATATTAATTTACTTACCTTATTTGAAACTTATTTAATTAGAGATAGGCACTACGTTTCCCGCCATCTATATCCGTCTCTTTCTATCTGTATCCTTCTCTTTCTAACCCCACCACCTGGCAGTGGGAGCTCACTTGAGTGTCATTTTTCCTCATTGAGTCGAAAATCACCAGGCAGACTTTAAAATATAAGCTTCGAATAAGGTAAGTAAATTAATATGCGTTTTATTGGTAGGTAAAACGCTTGTATTAATTTGACTTGACCGTCATTCGAAGCTTATTTAATTTGAGACCTGTTTGTTATCGCCTGGTGGTGGTGACACGGACGCCAATGTGAATGACGTGATAATAAAGTAAGATATTACTGGTTATATTGATTGTTTGAATGAAATAAATGCATCTTGGATTTTTCCTTTTTATTAAAGAAAATAATTTACTATCTACATACATTTTTGGTTCAATTTTAATTAATTATTTCAACTTGCTTAATCACAATGTCAGAATCAACATTAGGTTTTTAGGTTTATCAGCAATATTACTCAACAGGATTAAATAACATAGTTATAGAGTTACTTGAAGATGAGGGTAGAACTGTCCGCTTATAGAATTTACAAAAAGTATTCTGTGACTTCCAGTTTCCTCTAGCGAGAATGTCCTCTAACGGGAAATTATCTACCCAGTTTTTTGAGGCAACGGCAGAGCGGAAACTCCCTGGTGTTGCAGTTATACACGCATCTTTAAGCAGAGTTTTAATCCACCCTGATATGACTGTTTTTGAAGCGGGTTTTGCCACCTCTTGTAGAAACAAACAGATTAAGGATCTTAGCCAAATCTCTACGATTTTTAACAATTCAATTGTTTTATTAATCCAATAAACCGGATCCAAACGATTGTTATCTAGATTAGTAAACAATTTCCAGCCCGATTGCCTGTGATCCGAAGAATCAGTCTTTGAACCAAAAACAGGCCACAGGGTGATAGAGTTATTATCATTTTGAATACAATGCCCCAAATCAGTTCTCAATAAGGTCAGATCGTGAATTCTACGACCCGAGCATAAGAGTAATAATGTTGCAGTATGTCTTTCTACTTGGAAAATATTGTCGTGCTTAAAATTATATCTATTTAGATACGCAACTAAGCTATCAATGTTCCAAATCGGTGGTTTGGATTTAACTGGATTTTCTAACGATATGGATTTTAAAACCTGTTTTACTAAGATATGAGAACTAATTTGGCCAGCAATATCTGGATTGCAAAGAGTAGAAATTACAGATTTGTGCAACAGAATCGTATTATATGATAAATTATTAACCAGATGAAGGTCCGACAGAAATCTGGCAACTTCTCTTCCTTTAGGATTATGAGGATTAACTTGGTGTTGCTCAGACCAGATTAGCCATTTTTTCCAAGCAACATCATAAGTCTTTCATGTGGAAGGCCGCCAAGACTTCTTCAATAGTTTTATTTGGCTTTCACTCCAATCTTTTAGGGTCTCTGCCCACCCCCACATTTCCATACCTCGAGGACCATGTCTTGTGTCCTTGGAGGTGGGAGTCCCGTCGACACGTCTATCAAGACTTGATCGAGATTCCTTAGTGTGAATGGGGCTGCTAGCGCTCGGGCCTTCAGACCTGCCCGCCAATATACTCGATCCCAATGCGGAACTACCAGCAAGTATATCCCGTGAGCGCTGTTCAAATGAGATAGCACTTTGGGAATCAAGTACGGTGGTGGGAAGATCCAGGCCAGTTGAAAATTCCACTGTCGGGAGAAGGCGTCATGAAACAATGCTTGGTGATCGTTCAGATCCAGGGACGCATAGTTCGCCACCACTTGTGCTCGACTGGAAGCAAAGAGGTCTATCAGGGGGACGCCCCATTTGGCAAACACAGTGTCTGTGGCTCTGACCAAGAGATGCCATTCCGGATTGACCCGAAGCCTCGATAAATGGTCCGCATGACCGTTGTATATCCCGGGAATGTGAAACACATTCACATGAATTTGATATTCTTCCAGAATTTTTAACCGACGAAAACAGAGGAGGTTCTCAATTCGACGCGTATATTTTTTTTTTTTTTATGTATGATCACGCGTATCTTTTTACTGAGTAGTCCGATTTTGATAATTCTTTTTTTATTGGAAAGGGTATACTCCAAAGTTGGTCCCATATAAATTTGAAAAAAGAATTCCCACCCTAAGGGTGGAAAAACAGGGGTTAATTGATTGTTCACGCACTGATCGTAATGTATTACCACGCGTAACTTTTTACTGAGAAGTCCGATTTTGATAATTCTTTTTTTATTGGAAAGGGTATACTCCAAAGTTGGTCCCATATAAATTTGAAAAAAAAATTCCCACCCTAAGGGTGGAAAAACAGGGGTTAATTGATTGTTCACGCACTGATCGTAATGTATTACCACGCCTAACTTTTTACAGAGTAGTTCTATTTTGATAATTCTTTTTTTATTGAGTAGGCTATACCTAGAAGATGGTCCCATATAAATTTGGAAAAAATATTCCAATCCTAAGGGTAGAAAAACAGGGATATATTGAATGTTCACTAACTGATTTTAATATATGACCACGCGTAACTTATTACAGAACAGTTTGATTTTGATATATCTTTTTTTATTAGTTAGGGGGTTATACCTTGAAGCTGGTCCCATATAATTTTACTCTAAGGTTGGGAAAATAGGGGTGATTTATTGTTCACTCACAGATTTGAATACTAAAATAAGGTAGTGAGCTATTTTAAAAATAATAAATAATTCAGCATATAGCAATTAGTATATAATAGCCACAAAAAAGTATAAAATAAAAACTTTTTAACAAAAAAATTAAACCGCCGAAAACACTGAAAAGCAAAAAATAAGAAACCTTTTTTTATTTAATCTTAATAACTAAGTTCTTAAACGAATGTGAGTATACCTAAATAATTTTGAGGCGGCGCCAAACTATCAATTAACAAAGATCACAAAATTACCTTAAAAATAAAGAAACAACCAAATCAAAAACGCTATATACTATACTATAATTATATTCTTTACTTACCACCTACTAATTCCATTGTGGAAAGCAAATAAAAGTTTTGAGTTCGAGATTATCAACTTAACAATGCAATGAAATCTCCAGCGATAAAAATTAAGTACCAATATATCGTAATTAATTAATTTGCCTGTTTGGCGCCGACTCGAAATTACTTAGGTATACTCACATTCGTTTAAGAACTTAGTTATTAAGATTAAATAAAAAAAGGTTTCTTATTTTTTGCTTTTCAGTGTTTTCGGCGGTTTAATTTTTTTGTTAAAAAGTTTTTATAAAGACTTTGTATGTAAGATTCATGAGCGGTGTGGACCTCGTGCCCCCTTCGTGTCGGAGATATGCGATAACAGTTTTGTTGTCGCACTTAATTAGTATTGTACTCCCGAGCAGGAGCTGACAATGACCTTATAACACCTTTAGGATGGCGAGCATTTCTTTCTGGTTGCAGTGTAATTGTTTTTCGTGATCTGCCCATAACCATGTCAACGAAAAATTGTCTAATTGGGCTCCCCATGCAATATCGGAGGCATCTGCTGTCAGGTAATGGGTCGGTGGGGGTACATGAATGGCTGAAGGGCATTTGCAGTTCTGAAGCCACCATATTATGTTTTCCTTGGCTTCGATAGGAATAAGATGCCATCTCTGGTGTGATCTCAACACTTTGTTGAGGAGATCCAATAAGGCCCGATAGTTGAGGCGGCCCTTTGGCACGGTAAAACTCGCAAAATTCAGAAGTCTAACCAGACTCTGAACCTCCTTGAGCTTTACATGATCCTTTTCTAGCATTTGGGATAGTTTGACAATCAGCGACGTCAGCTTTTCCTTGGGAAGTTGGTTCTGATTTGTCCAGGTATTCCACTGAACGCCCAGATACGACAATGTTTTTGATGGAGTCAACACGGATTTCTCGTAATTTATTACCCAGCCTAGCGTCTCGAGAGTCTGGATAACAATATTTACGTGTTCCCTTAGATTTTTCTCGTGCTGATGAGCAATCAGGAAGTCGTCTAAATAAACCAGTATTCGTATTCCTCGTTTTCTGAGAATTTGGGCAATCCAATTCGTCAGTGATGAGAAAGTCTTAGGTGCAGTACTTAGACCAAACCCTCCCCTCGGTAGACTAGGCGTAGAAATCTTTTGTGGCTGCGAGCTACACGAACGTGAAAGTACGCCTGTGAGAGATCTATCTTGCACAGTCAGTCTTTTTGCTGCAGGAAGTCTGGTACACGTGATATGTTTACCAATTTGAATTTGGTGGTTATTACGTATTGATTGAGGGCCTTCAGGTTGAAAATGGGCCGAGCAGAGCCATCGCTCTTGAGAACTAAAAACATTGTCAACAAGAAACTTGGAGACAGATGTGCTTTTTCGAGGACACATTGATCCTTCATTTTGTCGATGACAGTGGTCATCTCTACTGAGCAAGGGACTATCATGCCCTTTTTTATGTTTCTTGGGTGGATCATCGGAGGCCTTTGAGGAAAGGGTATGCGATACCCCGATATCATTTTTAGAATGACATTTGGAGCTCCAAATTGTTCCCACTGAGTTATAAAATTTGCTAGACCTCCTGCTTTGAACTGCATCATGTCAATATTTTCGACGTTTGACGTCTCTATTGATGTTGGTTGGGGACGGTGCTCGTTTCTGGCCAGATTTGGATTGATTTCGGTGTTTGGGGTAATTCCTCGATGAACCTCGTCCATCAAAAAGCCCTCGATTATTCGGTGCGACCGAATGAGAGGCGTGCCCTTGATAGTAAGAGTTATAACCACCCTGCGAGGGTGATGCACTTTGACAAAAGGCTTGCCCATAGCATGATCCCTATTGACAACCCTGCGAGGGTCTTTTCCTGGTTGCGTACTCCTGCGAGGAGACGCTAGTTTTGTGTCTCTCTATCTGCGAGATAGAGTTGTTTGATTTCTTAATCGGCCAAAAATATTTTCGTACTCCACCGGCTTTTTCTAAAGCGGTAGTAAATTTTTCTGCGTTGAACAAGTTTGTGCATATTGGTTTCTTAGGTTTACGCGAATGTTAGACATTGAAATAAAACTATACGCGGTTTATATTAAGATTTTAAGTCCCGACGTTTCGACACCTTTGCAGGTATCATGGTCACGGGCAGACTGAGGTGGTGTTCGTCTTGACGGTTGTTGTTGCTCGTTCTACCTTCATATTTTTTTTTAATTATTTGTGTTCCGGCCTACGCAATATGAGCTCACGGTGTCTTGAGGTCTTGCAGCGCTGCTCTTGGGTTTGATTTTGAGTTTGTTAATTATTGGATCCCAAGTAGGTGATATCTTCCAGCCGTCTTCTCTATTGAAATTAGGGTGTTTTTTATTCTCAATAGCCTCGCGATACATCCTAGGTAGGAATTTAGGTTCTTTAGCGAGAATCTGTGGTTTATCAAATCTAATGTAATGGCTGGAGCCTTCAGCATGATCGGCGACTGCAGACTTCGTTGAGCGGCGGTGTTTCACGTCAGCAATGTGTTCTTTTACGCGGGTCCCTATACTGCGTTTTGTTTGTCTGATGTAAGAGAGTCCACAGTCACAGTCTAATTTATAAACTCCTGCATCTTGTAGAGGTATGTGACACTTGACGGATGGTAAGGACTGACTAATCTTCTTGGGCGGCTTGAAGTATGTTTTGATTGAAGCTCGTTTTAGGATGTAGCCAATCTTGTCTGTGACACCTCTGATGTATGGTAGTACAGCAGGTAAACGATCAACTGTGGCTGGCTTCACTCGGTTTCTGTGACGGGGCCGTGGAATTTGGAGCTTGTTGTCTCGCAGTACTTGCTTGACATGTTGAAGCTCCGCGGCAAGGTGTCTGTGAAGGATTCCTACCACTTTGTCAATGAGATTAAACACCTACATATACATGACAATGAAGTAATGGTTAGTTTTGATGTACAGTCCTTGTTTACATGCCTACCAGTTAAGGATTGTACTAGAATTATCGCTAAGAAGCTAGTAGAAAATGACATACCTATTGAATATGCTGAGCTACTTGAACACTGCCTCACATCTGGTTACCTATTATGGAGCAATAAATATTATGTACAAGTAGATGGAGTAGCAATGGGTTCGCCTGTATCCCCAGTAGTCGCCGACATCTTCATGGAAGACTTTGAGGAGGCATCCTTAAAAACAGCCCCTGTTACTCCAAGGTTTTATAAACGGTACGTAGATGATACCTTTGCTATCTTACCATCCAACCAAGTAAATTCATTTTTAAACCACCTCTACTCCATAAATAACAAAATTCAATTCACTATGGAGTTGGAGGATAATAAATCTCTTGCATTCTTAGATGTATTAGTCCAACGTAATCCTGATCAGACAATAAGTCATACAGTGTATCGCAAAAAGACCCATACAGATAGGTACCTAAACGGTGAATCTCACCATCACCCTAAACAGTTAGCTACCGTGGGAAAATCTTTGTTTCAGAGAGCACACGGAATCTGTGATGACAGACACCTTGCCGCGGAGCTTCAACATGTCAAGCAAGTACTGCGAGACAACAAGCTCCAAATTCCACGGCCCCGTCACAGAAACCGAGTGAAGCCAGCCACAGTTGATCGTTTACCTGCTGTACTACCATACATCAGAGGTGTCACAGACAAGATTGGCTACATCCTAAAACGAGCTTCAATCAAAACATACTTCAAGCCGCCCAAGAAGATTAGTCAGTCCTTACCATCCGTCAAGTGTCACATACCTCTACAAGATGCAGGAGTTTATAAATTAGACTGTGACTGTGGACTCTCTTACATCGGACAAACAAAACGCAGTATAGGGACCCGCGTAAAAGAACACATTGCTGACGTGAAACACCGCCGCTCAACGAAGTCTGCAGTCGCCGATCATGCTGAAGGCTCCAGCCATTACATTAGATTTGATAAACCACAGATTCTCGCTAAAGAACCTAAATTCCTACCTAGGATGTTTCGCGAGGCTAATGAGATTAAAAAACACCCTAATTTCAATAGAGAAGACGGCTGGAAGATATCACCTACTTGGGACCCAATAATACACAAACTCAAGGCCAAACCCAAGAGCAGCGCTGCAAGACATCAAGACATAGTGAGCTCATATTGCGTAGGTCGGAACTCAATAACAAATTAAAATATGAAGGTAGAACGAGCAACATCTTCTGTCAAGACGAACGCCATCTCAGTCTGCCCGTGACCATGATACCTGCAAAGGTGTCGAAACGTCGGGACTTAAAATCTTAATATAAACCGCGAAAAAATCCGTAAAAGTAGTTTTATTTCAAGTTTGTGCATGTAGGAGGAATGTTTCTTAGCGTAGATTTCACCAAAGGCTCCTTTACCTGTTTGATTATGTAGTCCCGGCGCATTTGTAATATCTCTGCGCGGTGGCCACAAATAAGCTGTAATAAATCTGAAGAGGTTGTTTGAAAGCCACCGCAATTAATAAGTTCAGCTAACTTATTATTTATAACCTCGTTGTCGGGGGTTACTTCCTTAGTCCACTGAGCAAAGTCAAGTATTACCTTTTGAAGAGCCTCCTTCTGCATTAAGACGCACATTGTTAAAGCTGCAAAAGCTTTATCGGCGTACATCAAATGGCGGGGAGACTGGAAGGCTGCAACTTCTTCATTTATCTCAATATCCGTAAAACCCGGTTTGTGATTATACGCCTTTTGAGTCTCGGAGGATCTGATTACATTCCAATTACTAGTATCCCAATGTTGAAGGTCACATAGCAGTTTTAAATGGAGTTCAGAACTCTTTGGCATAGATGGTTCTTTTAATTTTGTTTGAATATTAAACATAATTTCATTAGGTGCGTCGACGATCGACGCGTTATCACCTAATTCATCGTAAAGATTACCGCTAACACCAGAATTTATAGACATGGAATCGTTATAGTAGTGATCACTAGTTTAAACTACTAATTACTTACTACTAACGTAAATAACTAGCTAAAAAGGTAGAACTTATTATGAAACTAACGCAGAAGTCCCAAAACATATAAGCTATCAAACAGTCTAGAAATAAATCTCGAACTATGCGGAAAATAATAAATCAAAACAAATATATTCAACCAATTAAACATTTAGCAAATATTAAATACAAAAATAATTTGATAAGTAATCCAACAGCCATAGCAACATAGCACTTTAATGTTTTGTATACCAAGTTTTACCCGTGCAAGATATTTTACTCTCTGCTTATAAATATCCAATAAATTATGATAAATCTATTTTTATGCCTCCTACCACCCCAGAAGATATTAATACAATCATCGAATAAAACTACTTTTTACGGATTTTTTTCGCGGTTTTAATTTTAGATTTTGGTCCCGACGTTTCGACACCTTTGCAGGTATCATGGTCACGGGCAGACTGAGATGGCGTTCGTCTTGACAGAAGATGTTGCTCGTTCTACCTTCATATTTTAATTTATTATTGAGTTCCGACCTACGCAATATGAGCTCACTATGTCTTGATGTCTTGCAGCGCTGCTCTTGGGTTTGGCCTTGAGTTTGTGTATTATTGGGTCCCAAGTAGGTGATATCTTCCAGCCATCTTCTCTATTGAAATTAGGGTGTTTTTTAATCTCAATAGCCTCGCGGAACATCCCAGGTAGGAATCTGGATTCTTTAGCGAGGATCTGTGGTCTTCTTCTTCTTCTTTTCGTGTCGATGGTAGATTTTTAAAATTATAGTATATTGGCCCAGAAAGTTGCGACATTAATGGCAGCATCGTTAGCCTGCCTTAAGTCATCCAGAGTGCAGGTGTACGGACACTTTGGGCAATTCAGTAAATGGGGCATGGTTTGGTTGGGAGCTCCACATTCGCATGCAGTATGAAGGGGGTCGATAATTCCCCATTTTGCGAGGTTGTGTTTACAGCGGCCTACCTGGGTTCGCAGTCGATTGAGCGCTTTCCAGACAGGCCACTGCAGATCACTGCCAGGTGGTAAGTACTCCTTAGGTTTCAGGAAGTCATGTGGTGGAGCATAGTGTTCTTCCCATATTTTAATTCTTGCCTCAGGTGGTAGGTCTTGAATAGCTTGAGTACAGCGGATGAAGCTCTTTCGACTTTTAAGTCTACCCGTGGTGGTTGTGTATTTGTGAAGCGTGTGCCGTGGATCTGTTTCTTGAATTTGCTTTTCAAGGGCACACGCCACTCGCTCGCTCTCTCTCCTTCTTACAGCAGGTGGAGCGATACCAGCCAACGGATAAAGCTTATTCAGAGGGGTCGGTTTTAGACAGCCAGATATTACTCGGCATGTCTCGTTCAGTGCAATATCGACCTGTTTCGCGTGAGCGGATCGGTGCCACACTTGGCACGCAAATTCGCCAGCGGAAAAACAAAGAGCCATACCCGTCGTTCGAAGGACATCTGGAGCAGCACCCCAACTGGTGGAAACAAGGCGGCGCAGCAGTTTGTTCCGTGTGCCAACCTTCTGTTTGGTCTTGTAGCAGTGTGACCTGTAAGTAAGGGCTCTGTCCAATGTCACACCCAGGTATCTAGGATTGGAGCAATGTTCTACTTTTGTCCCTCGCCAAGTAACATTGAGCTGCCGGTTGGCGTGCTTATTGCGAAGATGGAAAGAGCATGACTGCGTTTTTGACGGGTTTGGCCGCAACGCATTTCTATCATAGTATTGACTTAGGGATTCAAGTGCCTGACCTGGGAGTCGGCGACGGACGGCCCCGTCGACGTCGAGGCGGTGGCGCTGCGGTTTCGCGGGGCGATGACGCAGATCTGCGACGCGTCCATGCCCCGTGTCCGCCAACAGTCCGCAAGGCGCCGGGTGTACTGGTGGACCGCTGAGATCGCGCAATTGCGCGTGGCGTGCGTTGCGGCCCGCCGCCGGTACACCCGATACCGCAGACGGCGTCGACGGGATTCCGCCGAGGAGGACGCGCTGTATGAGGTGTACCGCGCGTCCAAGGAGACTCTGTGGCTGGCCATCGGCGACTCAAAGTCGCGTGCCAGGGAGGAGCTGCTGGGGTCCCTAGATCGGGACCCGTGGGGGCGTCCCTACCGCTGGGTAAGGGGCAAGTTGCGTCCCTGGGCGCCCCCACTGACGCAGACCATGCAGCCCCAGCTGCTGGAGGTGGTGGTGGAGACCCTCTTCCCTGTGCGAGTGGGACATGTTCCCCCGCCGATGGCATCGCCCTCAGCCACAGACTCTCCGGAAGAGGAGAGCACCGATGTCCCCGAAGTGACGCAAGAGGAGACGAGAGCGGCCGTGTCGCGACTCCGGGCGAAGAGCACAGCGCCCGGACCCGACGGAGTTCCTGGCCGAGCTCTCGTCTTGGCTCTGAAGGAGCTGGAGCCCCAGCTGAGGGGGCTCTTCACGGCATGTTTCGAGCGGGGTCAGTTTCCCGGCGTATGGAAGGAGGGGAGGCTGGTCCTGCTCAGAAAGGAGGGGCGCCCTGCGGACTCACCGTCCGCGTATCGGCCCATAATGCTGCTTGACGAGGCGGGCAAACTGTTCGAGCGGATTATCGCGGATCGCCTCGTCAGCCACTTGTGCAGAGAGGGGCCGGACCTGGACGAGAACCAGTTCGGTTTTCGTCGGGGGCGCTCCACCATAGACGCAATCATGCGCGTGAGGGCCCTGGCGGAGGAGACGGTGTCCCGGGGTGGGGTGGTGTTGGCGGTGTCTTTAGACATCTCCAACGCATTCAACACCCTACCCTGGAGCTGCATTCGGGAGGCGCTGAAATACCATCACGTGCCTCCCTACCTCCGCCGTACAGTAGGGGCTTATCTGGAGGACAGATGCGTCACCTATCGGGGACGTGACGGTGCTACTCGGCACTTCATGTCGTGCGGTGTTCCACAGGGATCGGTCTTGGGACCGCTCCTGTGGAACATCGGATACGACTGGGTGCTGAGAGGTGAGCTCCCGTCGGGTGCAGACCTGACGTGTTATGCGGACGACACGCTTGTCACTGCCCGGGGGAGCTCACTTAGGGAAGCGACGTTGATAGCCACGGCTGCGGTGTCACAGGTGGTGAACCGCATCCGGCGCCTGGGCCTGGAGGTGGCCCTAAACAAGTCGGAGGCCATAGTGTTCCATGGCCCCCGACGGGCGCCGGCGCCGGGATCACACATTGTGGTCGGTGGGGCTCGGATAGCTGTCGGGTACACCATGAAGTACCTGGGATTGGTGCTCGACAGCCGGTGGGAATTCGGGCCTCACTTCCGGCGGCTAGCGCCCAAGCTGATGGGCGCGGCGGGCGCGCTTTCAACGTTGCTTCCTAACATGGGGGGCCCGAGCGCCGCCTGTAGGCGGTTGTACGTGGGAATCGTGCGGTCTATAGCCCTTTACGGGGCTCCCGTTTGGGCGCTAGACCTGACGGCCAGCACTCTCGCCATTCTGCGAAAGCCGCAGAGGGCGATGGCCGTCAGAGTCGCCCGCGGGTACCGCACGATTTCCTACGAGGCGGCTTGTGTCCTGGCCGGATCCCCGCCCTGGGACCTGGAGGCGAAAGTACTCGCGTCATTGTACCGATGGCGCGAGGAAGAGCGGGCGCGGGGCTCGACGCCGGTGCAGCGGCAGATCGAGCTGCGCCGAGGAGAGCTCCGTCAGGTCCTGGTGGCGGAATGGCGGCAAAGGCTTCTGCGCCCTGCCGCCGGCCTCGCTACCGTCGAGGCGATCCGGCCAGTACTCAACGACTGGCTCGGGAGAAGGCACGGTTCCCTGTCGTTTAGGGTGACGCAGGTGCTGTCGGGGCATGGGTGCTTCGGCAAGTACCTGTGTCGCATGGGCAGGGAGCCGGACGCTCGGTGCCACCACTGCGTCCATTGCGGGGAGGACACGGCGCAACACACGCTCGCTGAGTGTGTAGCTTGGGAGGAGCAGCGCCGTGTCCTCACAAATGAAGTAGGAGGCGATCTGTCGCTGCCGGCCGTAGTGCAGAGTATGGTCGGTAGCGCAGAGTCGTGGGACGCGGTGGTGTCCTTCTGCGAGGACGTGATGTCGCAGAAGGAGACTGCGGAACGGGAGAGGGAGATCTCGTCTCTCTTCCCCGGCCGCAGAAGGCGCACCGGGCGCAGGAGAAGGGCGGACAACGCCCTTTTCCGCCCCCCATGAATGGGTCCAGGGGCGAGGGACTTGGGGAAGTCCCCGCCCCCTAACCGCTGGACCCGAGGCGTAGGCGCGCGCGGGTGTCGGCGCGCGCCTCCGAGGCGGAGCACGGGGTAGTCTTACACCTCACTACCCCGTGCACGAGAGGAGGCCCGGACAACCGGGCCAGCACCAGCGTGGGGCTGCGGAAGAATTTGGATTCCCGCGGCCCCACGTGCACGTGCGAGGAGGAGACACCGGGGGGTTTTAGCCGGTAAGAGTCCGGCATGCCCCTCCGCCTCTCCCCAGGCGGAGGAAGTCCATGAGGATTTCCCCCCGAAAAAAAAAAAAAAAAAAGGGATTCAAGTGCCAGTGACAGTTTGTCTTCTATGTCTTCGAAAGTCGTCGATTGCACCGCCAGAGCCAGGTCATCTGCGTATAGAAATCGCTGAGAGTGCGGGGTAGTTGGCTGGTCGTTGGTGTAAATGTTAAAAAGTGTAGGCGATAACACGCTGCCTTGTGGAAGGCCATTTTTTTGGCGCCGCCACCTACTCTTGCCAGATTGGAAACATACCTGGAAACGACGGTTATGAAGGAGTTCGCTAAGGATATTAGTGAAACCTTGGTCTTTAGTAAGGCTGCTAACTTTTACAAGCAGTCTCCTAATATTTATTGTGTCGTAAGCAGCGGAAAGGTCTACAAAGGCGACTCCCGTTATTTTCTTAGATTCATAACCATCTTCAAGATATTGAGTGAGTCGAAGAACCTGACTTGTGCAAGACTTGCCCGGCCTGAATCCAGCCTGCTCTGGTATTAGCTCTGGCTCGATGACTGCAGTAAGGCGGTTCAATAACATTCTTTCAAACAATTTGTATGTGTGGCATAGTAAAGATATCGGTCGGTAACTTTTCGGGTCATCTGTAGGTTTACTAGGTTTTGGCAGAGCTACTATTTTAGACTTTCGCCAAAGTTTGGGTATTTTCGTGGTAACCATACATGAATTGAAAAGGGCAAGTAGCCATTATACCGCTATAGGTCCAAGGTGTTTAATTTGCTCGACAGTGATGTCGTCAACTCCTGCCGCTTTCCCATTTTTAAGAGACTGTATGCCTGTTATTATGTCTGTGAGTGTGAAAGGCTTACTTATTTCAGTTGAGTTGCCAAGATCGTTATTAGCTCTTTGAATTCTCGGTAGTTTATGGGGAGGTTTGCCGTTGAGCAACAACTGTTGAGCTATTTGATTTGCTGTCACAAAACCTTGATTTACTGGCTCTGGTGGGTCTCCAGTAAGTCGTTGAATGGTTGCCCATGCTTTCTTGCTGTTGTGGGTCATGTTCGTATTTTTGACCGTATCTATCCATTTTTGCTTGCGGTTTTCACTTACCATAGACATTAGCTCTTCCCCAGCAGTGAGTGTGTCATCCGAAAAGGGGTCGTTCTCATAGAGTTCCTCATAAGTACTCAATTGATTTGAGGCTTCTTTGATAAGGCCAGGTACGTACGACGTGCGGCAACCTCTAGGTATGCACCAGCGTGACACAGTCCAGACAGTTTTAACGAACTGTTCGTAGTTAGAATGGCTAGGTCCCATATCACGCAGCTCTTCATCTATACAATGGGAGAATTTCTCCCAATTTGCTTTAGAGAAATTAAAGCGGGGTTTAAAAGGGACACATCTGGGTTTTATAGCAGCTCGTATTTCACACGTGATAGGTCTGTGCTGCGTGTTTGGTATTGGTTGGCAAACAAGTTTTGAGCAGTGGGAGTTAATATTGTTGCTGACGAAAATTAGGTCTGGATTATAGCCGCGGCGCCAGCGCCGACTGTTGAACGATGCTGGTTGTTTAGCATTATGAACGAGGGTAAGTTCAGAGGTTTCAGCCCATTCTTCAACAGAATTACCATCAGCATTGGTTTCACGGTATCCCCAGGTTGTGCTATGGCTATTAAAATCACCAACTATTACTTTGGTGTTTCTACTATCAAAGTTAGGTGTTTTACTGAAAACAAAAGGCTGGTTAGGAGGATCTGTGGTTGGTCAAATCTAATATAATGGCTGGAGCCTTCAGCATGTTCGGCGACTGCAGACTTCGTTGAGCGGCGGTGTTTTACGTCAGCGATGTGTTCTTTAACGCGGGTCCCTATGCTTCGTTTCGTTTGACCGATATAAGAGAGGCCGCAGTCACAATCTAGTTTATAAACTCCTGCATCTTGTAGAGGTATGTGACACTTGACGGACATAACACACCATCTAATCACACAGCTCATCATCGATGAGCAACGTCCATCACTCACTGGCTTATATTGTGTCTCCTTTTGTTTGACGAACTGTGGAAGCAAAATTGACGACATAATCAATCGCCCCAGACATCAGACACTGCATTATTTACTTGACAAAAACCTTGTTTACAAGGTCACAACACATATTAATTTATAGCAATAGTTTAAATTAAGCAAATTCTTATTTTTTCCTATTCCTACCTACCTACCTTCTTATTATAATAGTTATCTTGTAAAACTTTAAATATATTTAGAATCTATTGACTTTATAATCGTCTTGTATCCCTTTTAATGTTCATTTTATTTACTAACTATCCCTAAATCTATATTTACTTCAACATTTTATTTTGTTTAATTTAAATTTACTATTTTGCTGTTAGCTTTCCCTGCCACTAGATTCCAGTATCTAGATATTTAGCTGTACTATTTCAAGTTTCAGATAACTGATAACTGAAGAAAAGGAGTATGATGACCCGCAGAGCAACTGCAAGGGACATGGAGGACAAACTTCGGGCCACCTTAAAGGAGCTGGAGTCTTCAAAAACCCTCTGCAGGCAGCTGCTACAGGAAAGAGATGACAGCGAGGTTGAAGTTAAGAACATAGTCGACAAAAACACCACTCTCAAGAACGAACTGGCTGAACTACATATTGAACATGTGGACCTACTCGACCGGCACCAGCACCTGCAAGAAGTACTTTCTTCTTTTCAACAATGCAGTGAGACACATGAAAGCGCCTTGAGTCGTATATCTGAACTCGAGCATGAACTTTGTAAAGCCCACAATTCAATATTGTTATTAGAGTCAGCAAAAACTAATGAACAGGTCTCGAACACCCAGAGCCTTTATGATGAGTTGGTAGGTTGCTCGGCCTCAGATGTTTGTCAGCCTGTAGTTATTGATCTTACCGGTGATGATGTCAGTAAACAATGTCCTTTATTAAGTCATAACAAGATAAAAAAATACATAAGATGTAGTAAATTAATTAGGAAGGCCCATATGGCCTTAAGAAAAATAAAAAACTTTAAATTAAACAATATTAATAGTCATAAAAAGCACATTCACTTGGTAACTCAATTAAAATTATATACCAGTGAATTGGATCAATGTAGAGAAAAATATGATACTGACACTCAATTATTATATAAAGAAATAGTTTACAAGGAGAATATGCTGAAAGATATCTTTACTAAATATGTTTCTAATGAGGAACAACTTAGTCAGCGTATGTTAGAGGCTAGTGAACTATTAGACCTAGTCAAAGGCAATGCGGAGAGGTATGAGTCTCTGACAAACAATCTCTCTTGCAACTGTACTAACACTGTTACACCATCTGAGCCTCCAGAAGTTCCTTCCTTACCTACGGTCTCACTGCCATCAATTGATAGTAATTTTAACTCAGACAAGTGCATTATAGTTTCTGATCAAATAGGAGCAGGGTTTGGTTCATTGTTAAATAACAATAACATTCACAATGTCACAAATCACTGCTACCCTAACTCTAACTTCAACAATCTTATAATTAAAATAAAAAATATGAAATTAAATAAAAACACAAACATTGTTTTATTAGTAGGTAATAGTTTAGGCATAGAGAGAAAGGACATTGTTTATGGCATTGACACCTTGCTAGGATTAGATTTAGGTAAAATTATGTTGTGTGCTTTGCCTTATGCAAACACATTAAGTAGCGACCACAATAAGTATGTACAATCGGGGACAACGAAGCCTTATCACTTTTTAAAAGATTTCGTTTGACGTTCGACGCAGGCGACTGGCACGGAAGCTCCGCCCTCCCGAGCCGTTGACCAATTAGGACATTGCAGTAACGAGATGGAAATATATGCTTTGACTATTTTTGTGGACGTCAGTCGCATCTCACTGTTAGTTCAATGTTGACGTTTGCTGTTTTCTCCGTGACTTTGACTACTGTTTACGAATACTCGAGCGTGTTTACCGGACTTTTATTTTGTTTGTGTGATATCTAAAATTGCCGATCGAAGAGCGAATAATTAGTTAAATTGCGGATGACCTGCGAATATTTGTAAGTATTAAAATTTTAATTATATTTTAATCATTATGTTTTTATAAGTCAGCCTAAAACCAGATAGATAAAGAGTCTGCAAAGTAGTGGGTTAGAAAAATAAATTATTAACGTGAACTACATAATACTTAATTCTAGTTGGTCAAAATTGTTTTAGATACTAATTATTATTGCACTTAACATGAAAACAGATTTATTCAGTGTTGTTCACGGTGACATTTTAATAATGAGTTTAATACAAATGTGTAAAAATGCCTGTTGTGACGCTAAGTAGGGATGTTTTCAGAATTGATTGCGTGAGTCATGATGGTCGTAATCTTTGTGGCCAATTCTATTTTTTTTTTATTCAAACTTCCCTATATTACACGTCACATATAGGAATACACATACTTTTAAAAAGAACTACAGCTTTAACGCACTGTATGAAGTAAGTCAGTGCATTTTCATTCATACTTTTGTTGGGATTTATGTAACCATACCAAACGAGTGATATGTTAAATAGAAAAAGTTATATCTAAATAGATAGTTCGGCTATATTCTTGTTTAGGGTATACACATTATTTTAAAGAATAATCTTTTTATAATAGTGTTTTGTTAGGTGTTTTTTTTTTTTCAATAATATTTCATTCTTTACGGTATTATAACATCAGATCTAGAACCTTTAAAAGAATAATTAAATAATAATAATAATTATTTCAAAAATGAAACAATAAGTAGCAAAGTCGGCCGGTTTGGCCGGAGCTATAACAATAGAATTCCACTGCTATAGATAAAAAACTAGTCGGCTCACTTTTAACAAAAGAGTCATAAACCAGAGCTTGCGAGTACTTGTTTTCGCAAAGCGCATGTTAGTTATTATGACCAAATTATTTCGAAATAAAATCATATTTACTGGATTGAAAAAATATATATCTTGTTTTTGGTTAAGTCAAGTATTTTCATCAAAGTTAGCCACTGGTGCCACTGCAAAATGTATTAATAAACAAGCTCGCGCTAATAAACATTTTTTTATTGGAGTAGATTAAAAAATAGTCGTTTTAATTTTTGAGAGAGAATTTGTTATAATCGTGTAGGTGTTTTAGACCACGGAAAAGCAAAGTAGGTAATACATAGATGACCAAATTAGCAGAGAGTAGTGATAGTCTAGTAGGTTGGTATTACCCGTTATAACTTCAGTCTCGAGTTCGAACCCAACTTGTCTGATTCTTCGAAATCTATTTTTCATAACAGTCTTTGGGGTTGTTTTTGTAAACTTATTAGAATTGTATTACATATGGATTAATTGTTTAAACATTTTGTTTGCAGCGCTCTTACAGTAAGGCTGTGGATTAGACGATAGGAAGAGGATGGAAGACTAAATAACTGCCCGCGGGAAGTGAATACATGGCCTGTCATCAACGAAGAAAACTGACAGCGGAGGCTGAGAACCTAAGAAGGCGAACCTTTTACTCCGACGACCATTGATCGACAATTCGTCTTTTCTATGCAAACAGAACATTTAATAGGCAATCAGAAAGCCTCTAAAATAAATAAAATACATATAATCTATATAGGTAGAAATTTTTGCTAGAGATTTGTTTGTTAACTTTCAATGATTAAATTGGGACGTTGATTCTGATGAGGATATGTATGTCGGAGACGGTCATTAGCACGGACGCTAAACGAAACGCGGCACGAGTTGAAATAGATGGCAGCACAGTCGCGATGACGTTATGCTCTAACTTCGTGCTACGACAGCGTCTAGCTGATGGAGAGGTGCTGGGACGACGGTCACTTACTATCTGGTCGTCGTATAGTGCAGTAGCTCCTCGCTAGAAACTGTAACTCGTTTCGTTTGTTAATGTACCTACCAAGTAGTTTGTTCAGTGTACCTACCAAGTGTGAATCTGTTGTTTTGTGATACCTAATAAACGTGATCATCGAGTATTCGCTGTTTCTCTTTTGCTCGATTACCCTAGCTAGCCTACATGATGTCTGACGATAGTGCCAATCCTGCTGTCCTTCCGATATCAGAACTGGGATCGAATCGAGCAAATGATGAAACACGTGGCGATAATCACGAAACCTCACAATGGCGATTGATGCTCGAAATGCAAAACGAGCAAATGCGTGCGCTGATACAAGCCCTAAACGGGTCGCGATCTAACAAGCACGTGACCCTACCCGAGTTTGATCCCGAGAAGAAAGAAGCTGACCCTCAATCATGGTGCGCAACCGCCGACCTTTGCCTCGCTGATAACCCGCTAGAAGGATGCCAGCTAATCGTAGCACTCAGCAAGGCCTTGAAAGGAACTGCGTCAACATGGCTGTCACAAGTTACTTACTCCGGTATTACTTGGCCACAATTCAAGGACCTTTTTTCTGCGAGGTTTGTGCCGACGGAGACAATCCCAGCTACGCTTATTCATTTGAATGCCAGCAGGCCCAATGAGGGAGAAAGCTACGCAGCCTATGCCAGCCGGTTAATGTCGTCGCTGATGAATCGCTGGAAAAACGCAAGTACTGAACAAATAGCTGTATCTGTTGTGTTAGCCCATTTTGCACAAATCGATACACGATTACAGCGACTTGCGTTCACCACGGAGATTAAATCACGCCATAACTTACAACAAGAACTGCAAGCATATTCATACCTAAAACGTAAATTACCACAAGGCGCGAGTGACATTTCAGATAATGCGAAGCGAGCCCGTATGTCGACGCCCGCATCGCCACTGCTTAAATGCTACCTATGTGGCAAGCCGGGACACAGACAAATGGATTGTCGTTCTAAAGGGAAGGAAGCCAAGAAACATCCTATGCCGTTAACTTCGCATACTCGTACAGCTCAGCAGCCAAACCCAAAAGGAACCCTCATCTGCTTCAAATGTGGCGAGCCCGGCCACATCGCTTCGCGCTGCGGGGACGCCGCCTCAGCCGCCACGGTTGCGCCGAGCGCCAAGCCCCGAGCTGAACGCCGAGTCGACCTGTGCATGGTCGAGCCCCCTTCAGGATCGCTAACACATAACGGTGAGTCGATAATATTTCACTTTGATTCGGGAGCCGAGTGCTCATTAGTTAAAGAAAGTATTGCTAAGAAATTTTCTGGTCAGCATTTTAACAATGTTGTGTCACTGATAGGAATAGGTAATAAAAATGTTAGTAGTACTGAACAGATTTTGTGTAAAGTAGAAATCAACGAGTACCCCACTGAGATCTTATTCCATGTTTTGCCTGACGTTTATTTACGTAGCGATATTATGATAGGCCGCGAGATTTTATTTTACGGTTTTGTCCTTAACATAAGCGCGAATGAGCTTACGCTGACGAAGAGCAATGTTATTAATTCGTGTGTTGCAAAGAGTGCCCGGACCGATGTAAATAATTTTAATGAGGTAGACACTGACATTACAACTGAGCATAAACTATCGCTTGTCGGTACATTAGAAAAATATTCTAAATATTTTACAACGGGTTTCCCTACTACCCGCGTTAACACTTATAAACTAGAAATCCGCTTGATTGACCCAAATAAAACGGTGCAAAGACGACCTTATCGCAGCTCGCCGGAGGAGCGAAAAGTGATGCGTGAACGAGTGAATGAACTATTAGATGCAAAGATTATTAGACCTAGTAATTCACCTTTTGCGAGTCCTGCGTTATTTGTTGAGAAGTCTGACGGTACGAAGCGTATGTGTATCGATTATCGCGAGTTAAACAAAAATACAGTGCCAGATAGATACCCACTACCTTTGATTTCTGAACAAATTTCGCGTCTTAACGGTGCAAATTATTTCACAAAACTTGATTGCGCTAGTGGTTTTCATTTAATACCTGTGAGTGAAGAGTCTATCGAACGAACGGCGTTTGTAACAGCCGACGGACAATACGAATTCCTAGCTATGCCTTTCGGGCTACGTAACGCTATTACAGTTTTTCAGCGCGCATTGATGATCGCGTTGGGTGAGTTGGCTTATGCCTACGTCATTGTCTACGTCGATGATCTTTTGATAATATCTGAGACAGTAGAACAAGGTTTGGAGAGGCTTAACATAGTTTTAGAGGTTTTAACTAAAGCGGGCTTTTCACTTAACCTCAAAAAGTGTTCATTTTTAAAAACGGGCGTACAGTTCCTGGGTTATAATGTGCAGGCAGGTGAAATTCGACCGAACAAAAGGAAAATTGAGGCACTTAGCGCTTTACCCCCACCCGAGTCGGTAACACAACTTAGGCAATTTATAGGTTTAGCTTCCTATTTTAGGCAGTTCATACCTAATTTTTCTCGGTTAATGACACCTTTACACAGACTAACCTCTGGTAAATGCCCCTTTGTTTGGAAGGAGAACCACGAAGAGGTACGAAAACAGGTAATTTCTATTTTAACAACGGAACCTGTATTGATGATTTATGACCCACGATACCCGACGGAACTGCACACGGACGCGAGCATGGATGGATATGGAGCTATTCTTTTGCAGATAGTAGAAGGTAAGAGACGTGTAGTTGGTTATTACAGCAAGCGCACATCACCTGCTGAGTCGAGATACCACTCATATGAGTTGGAGACGTTAGCTGTAGTAAATGGCGTAAGGCACTTCCGATCTTATTTACATGGGAGGAAGTTTGTCGTAGTAACCGACTGCAATTCTTTAAAGTCATCTCGTGACAAGATAGATCTGACGCCGAGAGTACATCGTTGGTGGGCCTACTTGCAAACGTTCGATTTCGATGTTGTCTACAGAGCTGGTAAGAATATGTCTCATGTTGACTTTCTTTCCCGCAATCATTTACCCTATCACCAGGCACGAGAGGTTACCAAGGTGGAGCAGAAACGTGTTCATCTAATCGAACTTTCTGGTAACTGGCTTTTAGCTGAACAGCAACGGGACAAAGAAATACAAGACGTCATAGTTCAGTTAAATAATGGCGAGATTAAGGACGACATTGCACAGACATATGAGGTACGTTCTGGTTTACTTTACCGTAAAATCCAACGCAATCGTAAGACCAAATGTTTGCCCGTGCTGCCTCGTAGTATAAGATGGTCAGTCGTTCACAACGTACACGAAGCCATCGTGCATTTGGGCTGGGAGAAGACGCTTGAGAAGCTTTATGACTATTACTGGTTTGAAGGTATGTGTCGTTATGTCCGTAAGTTTGTAGATAATTGTGTTACGTGTAAGGTAGCTAAGTCGAACTCTGGTAAGGTACAAGCTGAGTTGCATCCAATTCCAAAGATTAAGATACCCTGGCACACCTTACACATCGATGCAACAGGTAAGCTTAGCGGAAAACGCGATAGCAAAGAGTATGTGTTTGTACTTATTGATGCGTTCTCAAAGTTTGTCCTCCTACATCATACAATGCACATTGACACAGCCAGTAGTATCAGAGCTGTGAAAAGGAGTGTTTCATTATTTGGAGCACCAGTACGTATTATAGCTGACCAAGGTCGTTGTTTCGCGAGTCACGAGTTTAGGGAATTTTGTGACAGTAAAAACATTAAACTCCATCTTATAGCTACCGGATCATCGCGAGCGAACGGCCAAGTCGAGCGCGTAATGAGCACACTAAAATCTATGCTTACCGCGGTTGAAGCGAGCGAAAATAGGTCATGGCAGGACGCGTTAGGAGATGTGCAACTCGCACTCAATTGTACTATCAATAGGGTTACAAAGGCGAGTCCACTAGAATTACTTATCGGTAAAGTCGCGCGCCCTTTGAGCTTAATGGCTAATGACGATAATGTTGACGTAGATATCGAACAAGTTAGGGAAAACGCGGCTGCGTCAATAGAAAAGTCTGCTCAGTATGACAAAAAACGGTTCGACAATACTAAAGCGAAGCTGGATAAGTTCTCTGTGGGTGACTTTGTTTTACTTCAAAACGAAGAACGCAACCAAACCAAATTAGACCCTAAATATAAGGGACCATTCAAAGTTATTAAGGTGTTAGACGGGGATCGTTACACATTGAGAGCATTGAATTCTAAACGTACTTACAAGTACGCGCATGATAGGCTAAGACGAATGCCAGAGGGCCAAGTACCGCTAGAAGTAGAAGAGATTGATTCGGGTGATAGTAGTGAATCTTAGTTCGGTTGGTGGGACCGTACCAGTAGCCGTTTCGTAGCCGTAGTCCATTAGAAGTCGGTATCTACTTTTTGTAGTCCGTGGATGCGCGGTGCGCGGGTGGCTCTGGCGGAGGTCGGGTCTTGAAGAGACCATGGAGTCGTGGGACTCGGCATTAAGTACAATGCAATGAAACGAACGAGGAGTTTGTTGAAGTGGGGCTTAATGAAAAGCCATATGTCACGAATAAGATTCCTGCTTAATGATTTCTTGATTGTAAATAGTAGATGAAAGTGGTGCTTGGTTGCTTTTGCATTTTTTTTAATCTTTATCGATTGTATTTCGAAGTAGAACTGAAATCAAATAAAAGCCGAAGTTATTATGAAAAGTTTATTTTAATTTCTTTGTCATCACTAGCTAATACTAAAGCTGGTGTCAGGAGTGGCCGAACAGTGTTCTGTGCTATGTTTTTTTTGTTACAGAATAAACACACGAGGTCGTGTGTAGCGCAGGATGGCCGTGTCGGAGACGGTCATTAGCACGGACGCTAAACGAAACGCGGCACGAGTTGAAATAGATGGCAGCACAGTCGCGATGACGTTATGCTCTAACTTCGTGCTACGACAGCGTCTAGCTGATGGAGAGGTGCTGGGACGACGGTCACTTACTATCTGGTCGTCGTATAGTGCAGTAGCTCCTCGCTAGAAACTGTAACTCGTTTCGTTTGTTAATGTACCTACCAAGTAGTTTGTTCAGTGTACCTACCAAGTGTGAATCTGTTGTTTTGTGATACCTAATAAACGTGATCATCGAGTATTCGCTGTTTCTCTTTTGCTCGATTACCCTAGCTAGCCTACATGATGTCTGACGATAGTGCCAATCCTGCTGTCCTTCCGATATGTAATATAATCGTAGCATAATTCTTAGCAGTCTTATTATATTTAAAGAGTCATTCGAGGTATATACCTCGAATGACTCTTTAAATATAATAAGACTGCTAAGAATTATGCTACAGAATTATAACACTACTTTAAACCGTCAGGGGCTGATAATATTATCAGCCCCTGACGGTTTAAAGTAGTGTTATAAGTTCCACCAATAATCTTCTTATTAACCTCTAAAGATATAATACAACTATAATGCGAGCTATTGGAAAATTGGTTGGCATTGTTAATATAATATGTAGTATATATTATATTAACAATGCCAACCAATTTTTTGCTATACATATACCTATTATAGTATTTAACATTAACACACTAAACGGACGTCGGGTGTAGAATAAAAGCTACAAAAAATCTATGATAAACAATAAAAAAACAGTAACATCTTATTATAAACCTTAAACTTATTGTCAAACAGTTCAATTTTGTTCGCGACAGCTTATTTTTTATCGTTAAAGTGTACTCAAGAACTGTAATGTAATGCACAAAATGCAACTCTCTCTATCCTGCGCGCACGCCATGCGTTAGAAAAGGACAGAAATATACCTTTTGTTTGTCTTTTTCGGATAGTTAGACCGACACTAAAATCATAAATATTATTTTGGTTGTCAAACCATTGAAGCAGAATATCTAATGATACAAGGTATTTTTTTTTATTCGATTATAACCGTCTTTTGGCCCGGCAGTTAGAAGTGCATGCCCGACTTCCCTTTAGTTTTTTGTAAAACTTTGTTAAACATGATTTAAATAAATATTATGGATTCAGTAAAATAGCTACCTACTATTACTACTACGTAGTGTAATTTTTTTATTGTTATATGAATTTGTTCATTTGACGTAAGCCTAATAAATAACATTTATTGACTAATATAAAAATATGCATAAAGGACCATCATTAATTATGTAATTGTATTTTTCTTTAAACCTGTGATTGACGACTTTTTTTTGGTAGAGATCTTTGTAGTTAGCCTGAGCGCAGTCTTTGACTGCTTCACCGGACTTTTAGTACTAAATGTGATACTATAGCATTACACCAGGAAATAACAGTTTTGTCTCGCCTCGCATTATAATCTGGTATGACAAGCACGGAATAAAACCACCGTAGTCTTTACCGCGAGCTCGTGGCTCGCCTGTCGATCACAACCGACAATTACACTTTTATATTATTATATTTGCTTGTAAAAGTTTAAACTTAGATATTACTTGCATTTTTACAACATAATGAATATTCATGATTACAATTATTTTGATTTTATGTATACAATCTAAAAAAAATATTCTTTATATGCTTTCATTTTACTTTTCTTTTTTGGAACGAAGCCGTCTAGCCCCCTTTCTCAACGCGCGATAAGTAGAACGAAGTTCCTTATTTAAATTAATATTTTTAATAATCTATTAAATTAATCTAATTAATATTGGTAGAATCTACTCGTGATCAGAGGGCTGGTTTGTTCCTTGCACAGAGAATCGGCATAGCCATTCAACGTGACAATGCTCCCAGCCTTCTGGGCACGTTCCCCGCCATTGACAGGGATGACGATGAGTTCTTTGACGCCGTTTAGTTTTTATTTATGTAAGTTTTAATTTTAGTATTTTTAGAGTTTGTTCTTATATTAGATTTAATTGTGTATTAATAAATGATTATTCCATATTAGATTTAATGAATAAATAATTATTAAATTAATTTAAAAATATAGATTTTTTTTTATTTTTAATTTACTAAATCTAATTAATTTTAAAATTATTAATTTAGTTTAATAAATAATATTATATAATAAATTCTATAATATTAAATTTAATTTAATTAATTATAGAATTATAACTTTAATTTAATTAATAATAATTTAATTTAACAAATAATTTAAAAAAAAAAAAAACAAAAAATACCCTAATTAAATTATTGATATTAATTTTATTATTTTATTATTATATAAATCCAGCAGAATCAACAACAAAATAAATGATACTACCATTGATGGTCGCCGTCGATGGTCGATTTGGGTCATAATTTTGATAGCAAATAGTAACAAGAGTGAACAATTATATTGTTAGAACTACTCATTCAAGGTTTTTTTTATGAAGGATGAAATATCGAGATTTACCAATTAACTAAATACCCGTTATTATTCAGTTTTACTTTAACCAAAACGAGTTATCTACCAAATACTTAATTATTAAATTATTTCTAAATATTATTTCCACAAAATATCCTACATCTAACTAACATACCATCGTTGTAAATACAACTTATCAGTTAAACCGAGTTGTTTGTGTAGTGCGAGAACTTCGAAACTCAGAACCGAGTAAAAAACAACACAACGCGACGAGCGCGGCGAATCTTTAATTATAATTATAAGTTGTCATTTTCTGAACTATGCTAGAGGCATCAACACGTGAGCGTAATAACGGTAGCTCTCATTATGTTTATACTTTTAATAATCTAATAAATAAAAATGTAATTTGAAGTATCTAATTTTTTTTATTTTGTTTATTCCTTACTTCTATAAAAACATGCTGAAGTTCATGGAGCCAGTCGTTGACCGACCAGCATCGTCTCCTTGTTGCGTGTTTACTCCTTGTTTCCTAGGTGTAGACGCAAACTTAAAAAATATTGCTATCACAATTAAAGGCGCAACTAAATTTACACTCCAGACTCCATTGAAAAGAATACCTGCTACACACACAGGGAAAGGTGGTAAGGTTCAGATACTGGGTTTATTGAGCTTTAAAACTCTAAACTGGAGTATAAACGGTGATTTTAGTAAGTAAATAGTATTAAAACACTATTTAGACATTTTAAGTTTACATCTAATTCGTATTTTAGTAGTAGTAAAATGCATTGTGCCTCCTACATAAATTAACTTAAACAAAGCAACTAATAATAACATTTAAAGGTAGGTAGTGATGCAATTTTACTGTTAAGTAAACAAAATATTAAAAACATAAAAATCCCGACTAGCTTTAAATAATAATTCATATTTTCTCAACCCAAATTACATTTAAACATAACATTATGCAACAAATTGCATAAATAACAAAAAAAGACATTAGTAGTATTTATAATAATACTATAACATAATGATAATATCCTGTGACAACTTACACACAGCAATCTGATACCAAAGTAAGCAGAGCTTGTTTTATGGTTACCAGAAAACTGATAAATATCCTCATATATTTCTACTACATTTTACTGATTAAATACACCCAGGCCCAGAACAAATGATTGCGCTCATTAAAAAAAATAATTGTCCTGGGTGGGAATCAAACCCACAACCTCCGGTCGCAGATCAGCCATTTATAAAAACAGATTTAGAAAACACACTCAACAGATGAAGTAAAAAATCGTCAATTTCGTTTTAATCACCCATCGAAATAATAGAAAAATGTCGAAATCTGTCAAGACGTTTAAAAAAGAAATCTAGAAACTTATTATGAGACATGAGCAATAAACGTGTGTTATGTGTAAACACATAACTGTCGGTAAAGCTAGCTTTCTTCGTAACTCAATTTTTTTTTTGCAAATATACTGAAAATCGAATAAAAAAATATCATCTTAATATTCTAGCATTTATAGTTTACATAATCGACTCCACATTTCAATGAAAATATGTGCATAAGAGAAACATATAGCGCAAGTCGTCAAAACATTCGTAGTATTTAGTGACGACAACAACGAACATTACATACGATATATTGTTTTACTCGTGCACAGTGTCAACTTTAACAATGACACTGGCATGATAGGTACTATAATATTAAAACACAAATCAGAAATAAGGGGGCGTCGCCGCGTGTCGCTAGCGTTAGAAAGAGCGCAAGCGACGAAAACCGTTTCTCGACGGTAAGGTGATAAGGCGAAGATGTCCCCGATTGTACATTACTTAAATAACACATTGTACATGTCTACTTGTTGTCATAGTGACAAATTAGTGTTTTTTGACACTAATCAATTTATTACTGGGTTTCAATTAACCCATGAAACTATGTATCTTCCTAGAAGATATAAATTTTTAGTTGCTAGTTTAATAGCTTTTAATATTAACACAGTTATAGGAGATATAACGCAGAATAGGTTAAGTTTAGATTTAAGTCATAATGTAGATTGTTTAAACTTTCAACGCAGACAATAGGGAAGCACTCTGATAACATTTTGCTGTATCATCAGAATATAAATCGCTTTTCTAGCAAAATTCTTGATATTGAACTTTTAGTAGACAAGTATTCAATTGATATTCTTTGTTTTTGTGAATCTTGGCTTAAACCAGATATGATGAATTTTAATGTAAATAACTTTGCGATTGCCAGTGCGTTCAGCAGACTTTCAGCTGAGGGGGGTGGGTGTCTGATTCTATGTAAAGATTATTTTAAGTTCAAGGAACGTCAAGACATCTCCTCTTTCTCTGTTGACCGCATATGTGAGGTAGCATGTGCAGAAATAGAATCTCTTATTGTTCTTTGCGTTTATAGGCCTCCCTCATCTAACCTGTTATCGTTTTTAATTATTATGGAGGAAATTTTAAGTAAATTATGCTGCAATAATAAACCATTATATATTTGTGGAGATTTTAATGTTAATATTTTGATTAATTCGCCGGATAAATGTAAACTCTTATCTTTATTTAAGTCATTTAATTTAAATTATATTTTCAACGAACCAACGAGGATAACTGCAACTTCCCTTACTTGTATTGATAATATATTTTCAAATAGTTTGGTGCTAAACTCTAGATTAATACCCGGTGTAAGATCTGATCATATGGGTCAATTAGTTACTATCAAAGCTAAAAGTAAATTACCTGTAGCTAAAGTTGTTTCAACTAGGCCCTTAACAAATCATAAACTAAATTCATTTAAAAATCATATTACATCAGCCCTTAATTCTAAATATTCTTTTTCTGGAGTTCCAAATAAAGATTATAATTCACTATTTGGTATTGTACGTGAATCGTTTAACAAAACGTGTCCTCGAAAAGAGGTTAAAATCAACTTTAAGCGTAAATTTAATGAGTGGGCTACTAAAGGCATAAGAATAAGTAGGGACGTTCTTTACGGTCTTTATGATGAAAAGTCATTCAACGCTAATCCTGATTTTCTTAACTATGTTAGAAATTATTCAAAAGTATTTAAAAAAGTGTGTTTAGCGGCCAAATCTAGACTTATCAGCAGGCGTATAGATGAATCTGATAATAAAATTAAAACAGTGTGGAAGATCATCAATTCTGAAACTGGGAATAGTATTCAAAGAGATACAGACCTGTCTTTGAAAATCAATAATAAAATAATTTCAGACAAGTCAGATGTTGCTAACGCTTTTGAAGTATTTTTTTCAAATATACCAGTAGAGGTAACGAAGTCTCTTTCCTCATCCTCTTCAAAAGCTGAATCATTATTAACGACATCTATTAATAAAAGTTTTCCAAATTTTAATTTTTCTCATGTATCTCCTAGTATTGTTAAGAAAACATTTAGTATGCTTAAAGTAAAGACCACTGAAGATTTATGGGGAATTTCTGTCAAAGTACTCCAATCCATTATTGACACTATTGCCCCTATTCTTGCCAAGATCTTTAATGACTGTGTTGATAGTGGCACCTTTCCTGATTTAATGAAACACAGTAAAGTAATACCTATTTTTAAATCTGGGTGCAAGAATGATCCATCTAACTATAGACCAGTTTCAGTACTTCCTGCTTTAAGTAAAATATTTGAAAGAATGGTCCTTGACCAAATGATGTCACATTTTAGCAAGAATAATATTTTTCATGAGCAACAATTTGGTTTTACTAAGGGAAGGTCGACGACCGACGCCGGGGTTAAGCTAGTCTCTCACATTTTGGGAGCTTGGGAGGGTTCACAAGATGCCATTGGCATTTTTTGTGATCTCTCCAAGGCTTTTGATTGCGTTGATCATAACACTCTAATCCTAAAATTAAAATACTACGGATTACGAGGACAATCTTTAGATCTAGTATTGTCATATTTGTCAACAAGACAGCAAAAGGTAGGCGTTAACGGTGTGACTTCACCTGGGTCTTTAGTAAGAATGGGCGTGCCGCAGGGTTCAATCTTAGGCCCCTTTCTTTTCCTAGCTTATATAAATGATCTGCCTTTCATAATGTCTAATTTAACAGATATAATTTTATTTGCAGACGATACCTCTCTTATTTTTAAAATTAATAGAAAATTGCATGACTATTCCAATTTAAATAGTGCGCTCAACGTGTTGTCGGATTGGTTTTCAGCAAATAATTTGCTATTAAATGCTTCAAAAACAAAATGTTTAAAATTTTCACTTCCGAACGTTCGATCTCATCTAGATCATAACCTAATGCTTGATGGTAAAAAACTTGAATTAGTTAACGAAACGGTATTTCTTGGTGTGACTATAGACTCTAAGTTACAGTGGGGTGCTCATATCAAAGCATTGTCGAAAAGGTTAAGTTCAGCTGCATTTGCAGTACGGAAAATTAGACAGCTCACGGATATCCCCACGGCCAAATTAGTTTACTACGCGTATTTTCACAGCATTATGTCATACGGCGTCCTGCTATGGGGCTCTGCAGCCGATGTAGATTCTATATTCATCTTGCAAAAACGAGCAATTCGCGCCATTTACTGTATGGGCCCCCGCGATTCACTTAGAGAGAAATTTAAAGAAATCGGTATACTCACGCTGCCATCGCTTTATGTTATGGAAAATATAATGTACGTTCGTAATCATTTAGATAGTTTTAGTGTCAACAGTGATTATCACAACATTAACACCCGTAGTAAAAATAAGCTAGTAGTCCCAAGGTTTAGACTAACTAAAACAAATACTAAATCCTTCCTTGGGAATTCTATTCGCTTTTATAATAAATTACCAGAGAGTATAATTAATTTAACCAACAAAAAATTTAAAACATGCGTGAAATCCAAACTGATAGGAAAGGCTTATTATAAAATTAGTGACTATGTAGAGGATAAAAGCGCGTGGATCTAGGACCTTCTGCACATGTGGCCTCCCTGGCGGTCGTTAATTCATTTGTCATGTTGTTTAATAATTCTCGATTAGCTTCCCCACGGTCTCTATTCTTAGAAACCTTTTGACATGCCTTGACATTCCTGTTAGGGTTTAGTTAGGACTACATATCTTTTGTATGTAAAGCTATTTACTTACTTAATTAGTTATTATTATTATTTTTTATTTTTATTTTTTATTCATTGAGTTTAGTCTCTTTTTATTATTATCGTTCTTTTGCACACGCGACCTTTGTAAATGTGACAACAATGTAAATTTTGTTGCGTATCCTATTAAATTTTTCTTCCATTTTGGATGTTATCTTTTACATTGCTATTTACGCTGTTGTCGCATATTTGTAGATATTTATAATTATTTGTATTGGTATAATTGATGTTAACCTTTTTTTTAAAAGAGTAACCTCTGGAGTTTCTTGCCGGTTCTTCTCCATTGGAATGACATTTTGGAACCTGCAGTAGAGTCAGTAAATTTAACGTTTTAAAAGAGCCTTAAAAAGGCCTACTTGAAATAAAAATATTTTGATTTTGATTTTGATTTTTTTGATTTTGACGGATGGTAATGACTGACTAATCTTCTTGGGCGGCTTGAAGTATGTTTTGATTGAAGCTCGTTTTAGGATGTAGCCAATCTTGTCTGTGACACCTCTGACGTATGGTAGTACAGCAGGTAAACGATCAACTGTGGCTGGCTTCACTCGTTCTCTGTGACGGGGCCGTAGAATTTGGAGCTTGTTGTCTCGCAGTACTTGCTTGACGTGTTGAAGCTCAGCGGCAAGGTGTCTGTCATCACAGAGTCCGCGTGCTCTCTGAAACAATGATTTTCCCACGGTAGCTAACTGTTTAGGGTGGTGGTGAGATTCACCGTTTAAGTACCTATCTGTATGGGTCTTTTTGCGATACACTGTGTGACTTATTGTCTGATCAGGATTTCGTTTGACTAATATGTCTAAGAAGGCAAGAGATTTATTATCCTCCAACTCCATAGTGAATTGAATTTTGTTATTAATGGAGTTGAGATGTTTTAAGAATGCATTTACTTGATTAGATGGTAAAATTGTGAAAGTGTCATCTACGTACCGTTTATAAAATCTGGGAGTGAAAGGAGCTGTTTTTAAGGCTGTCTCCTCGAAGTCTTCCATGAATATATCGGCAACGACAGGGGATACAGGCGAGCCCATTGCTACACCATCTACTTGTACATAGAAATGATTGTTCCACAGCAGGTAGCCAGATGTGAGGCAGTGTTCTAGGAGTTCTGAATATTCTAAAGGTAAGTTAGTCTCTGCTAGCTTCTTGGAGACAATTTCAGTACAATCCTTAACTGGTAGGCATGTAAACAAGGATTGTACATCGAAACTAACCATGACTTCATTGTCATGAAGACGTAGATGTTTAATCTCATTGACAAAATGGTATGAATCCTTCACAAACGCTGTCGTGTTGCCTCTGAGTGGTGAGAGTATTTTCGCAACGTGTTGAGCCAATCTGTAGGTTGGTGTGTCGATTTGGCTTACAATAGGACGTAGCGGGGCGTTTGGTTTGTGTATCTTCGGTAACCCATACAGTTTTGGTGGTTTCGCGCATGTAGGTATTAAGTACGTGACATCTAGACTTAATGCTTCGGAGTGTTTCTTAACCAAGGTGGTGGTAGTTGTTAACACCTTTTTGGTAGGATCAGTTTTCACTGGTTTATATGTACTTGCGTCCGACAATAGATCTTGTATTTTAGCATTGTAGTCCGATGTATCAATGATAACCGTAGCGTTTCCTTTATCTGCACGGAGTATAGTTACATCTTGTCTGTTCTTGAGGTTCTTTAAGGCGAGATATTCGGCTTTAGGGAGGTTTGGTTTGGGCACTAAACTTCGACGTAAGACAGATGATATATCTTGGCGTATCGCCTCCAAATCTTCCTTCCTCACGTTGTTATTGAACAGGCAAGTCTCAACATTGCAAATAATATCTTCGTACGGTATCCTACGCGGTGTTATAGCGAAATTTAAACCTTTTTGTAGAACTTGCACGGTCGGTGGATCTAATGTTTGTTTTGACAGATTTATAACTGCGCGTGATTGGTTGACGTTTGACGGGCGCGTTCCGTTTTCGTTAGTTGTGTTGTTTGACGTGTTTGATTTTAATTTAAATTTTTCGTATTTATTTATTAATTTTTGTTTGTTTTCGAGGTATTCGGTGTTTTCGCGCTTATTTAGTTTTTCGAAGCAAGTATTAAAATCAGAAGTTGATAAAACTGTTTTCAAATCATTAGTCACGATCTCAACGTTTTTATTTAAATTTTGCAAGTCGGAACGAGTTTCGTGAATTTTTAGGACGAGTAACTTTTTGCTTGCCTGGTTGAGGATCTTGGCGCTCCCTCGTATGTCCTTCTTAGGTGATATCTTGAGACATGTTGGGATGAGATTGTGGTCACGGCATCTCTTCAAGAATGCTAAAGATGTTGTATATCTTGCGCGCTTAGTGTTGAGATCTTCCAACCGGCGTATTTTGTTTGCTATGTCCAGTCCGTACTGGGTTACATATTGGTTTCTTAGGTTTACGCGAATGTTAGACATCGAATAAAACTACTTTTTACGGATTTTTTTCGCGGTTTTAATTTTAGATTTTGGTCCCGACGTTTCGACACCTTTGCAGGTATCATGGTCACGGGCAGACTGAGATGGCGTTCGTCTTGACAGAAGATGTTGCTCGTTCTACCTTCATATTTTAATTTGTTATTGAGTTCCGACCTACGCAATATGAGCTCACTATGTCTTGATGTCTTGCAGCGCTGCTCTTGGGTTTGGCCTTGAGTTTGTGTATTATTGGGTCCCAAGTAGGTGATATCTTCCAGCCATCTTCTCTATTGAAATTAGGGTGTTTTTTAATCTCAATAGCCTCGCGGAACATCCCAGGTAGGAATCTGGATTCTTTAGCGAGGATCTGTGGTTGGTCAAATCTAATATAATGGCTGGAACCTTCAGCATGTTCGGCGACTGCAGACTTCGTTGAGCGGCGGTGTTTTACTTCAGCGATGTGTTCTTTAACGCAGGTCCCTATGCTTCGTTTCGTTTGACCGATATAAGAGAGGCCGCAGTCACAATCTAGTTTATAAACTCCTGCATCTTGTAGAGGTATGTGACACTTGACGGATGGTAAGGACTGACTAATCTTCTTGGGCGGCTTGAAGTATGTTTTGATTGAAGCTCGTTTTAGGATGTAGCCAATCTTGTCTGTGACACCAAAAAGGTGTTAACAACTACCACCACCTTGGTTAAGAAACACTCCGAAGCATTAAGTCTAGATGTCACGTACTTAATACCTACATGCGCGAAACCACCAAAACTGTATGGGTTACCGAAGATACACAAACCAAACGCCCCGCTACGTCCTATTGTAAGCCAAATCGACACACCAACCTACAGATTGGCTCAACACGTTGCGAAAATACTCTCACCACTCAGAGGCAACACGACAGCGTTTGTGAAGGATTCATACCATTTTGTCAATGAGATTAAACATCTACGTCTTCATGACAATGAAGTCATGGTTAGTTTCGATGTACAATCCTTGTTTACATGCCTACCAGTTAAGGATTGTACTGAAATTGTCTCCAAGAAGCTAGCAGAGACTAACTTACCTTTAGAATATTCAGAACTCCTAGAACACTGCCTCACATCTGGCTACCTGCTGTGGAACAATCATTTCTATGTACAAGTAGATGGTGTAGCAATGGGCTCGCCTGTATCCCCTGTCGTTGCCGATATATTCATGGAAGACTTCGAGGAGACAGCCTTAAAAACAGCTCCTTTCACTCCCAGATTTTATAAACGGTACGTAGATGACACTTTCACAATTTTACCATCTAATCAAGTAAATGCATTCTTAAAACATCTCAACTCCATTAATAACAAAATTCAATTCACTATGGAGTTGGAGGATAATAAATCTCTTGCCTTCTTAGACATATTAGTCAAACGAAATCCTGATCAGACAATAAGTCACACAGTGTATCGCAAAAAGACCCATACAGATAGGTACTTAAACGGTGAATCTCACCACCACCCTAAACAGTTAGCTACCGTGGGAAAATCATTGTTTCAGAGAGCACGCGGACTCTGTGATGACAGACACCTTGCCACTGAGCTTCAACACGTCAAGCAAGTACTGCGAGACAACAAGCTCCAAATTCCACGGCCCCGTCACAGAGAACGAGTGAAGCAAAGCAAAGGCAAGGCACCACAAATTGAACGAATTTTAGACACTTTATATCTGAACCCAAGTACACCAAGTGAAGTTGCAAATATAATACAATCCCTAAAGAATACAAAGAGTACTGCAAACGATGGCTTGGCAACAAATATAATAAAAAAAGTTCATAAATATATCAATTATCCATTTTCATACATCATTAATTTATGTTTTGAAACAGGTATCGTCCCGGATAAACTAAAAACATCAATAATTAAACCGCTGTATAAAAAAGGGAATAAAGCAGAAGTAAAAAACTACCGCCCGGTAGCGTTAGTACCAATATTTTCCAAAATTATAGAAAAATCCATACAGTACCGATTATATAACTTTCTTGAAAAGAAAAACGTACCGGTGGATGAACAAAAAGGCTTCAGGAAAAATAAGTCGATAAATCTTGCCATTTATGATTTCCTAAAAAAAGTAATGAGATGTGTAGACACTAGAATACCTATTTGCGCGCTCTATATGGATATGACTAGGGCATTCGATTATGTCGATCATAATAAATTAATTGATAAATTAGAAAAATACGGTATACGTGGTAAGGGATTGGAATTAATAACATCTTATTTAAAATCCGGCAACAATACACCGAAATAGTTAACATTGAGGTAAAGACAAAAAAAGAAATGAAACACCGTTCTCAGGCTAGAATGATCCAGTACGGTGTTCCACAGGGAAGCGTCTTAGGTCCCCTACTCTTTTTGATTTACATTAATGACCTTCCCAAAAATGTTAATCATCCAACCGTGTTATTTGCTGATGATAGCACGGTCATTGTTAAATCAGATAAAACTTACAATTACGAACAAGAAGTAAACAATTATTATTTATTATTTATTTATTTATTATTATAATTATGTTAACACGGCTTTTACACCAATTACATTAACACACATAGAGAACAAAAATATTATAAACTATACACTATTACACAAAAAATAAACAACAGAAATATTATATACAGTACAAATAGTAAATTTATGTGTTTTCACAAAAGTGAAGACAGGTGCTCAGCACAGTCTTGAGGTCGTCTGCAAATAGGTCTAAGTTCGGGTTGGCTTCCATGACGTTATTGAGCGCAGTCAGAGCGCGAGGAATAGGAGCTGTGGCGCGGGCCACTGTTCGGGTAGTGGGAACGGCTAGTAGACGGTGTTTTCGACCACGGAGATAGTAGTTTGGCACATAGAGGCGAATCAGCTCATTATGCAGATCAGGGGAATCTGTTATACCACGACATATTTTAAGCGTGATGTACAGCTGGTCATAGGCTCTCCTAGTTTGTAACATATGAAATCCTAGAAATCCTACGAGAAATTTTGTTGGGTATATAAATGGATAATAACCGTAACGGAATTTATAGAGAAATCTTAAAAATGCTTTTTGAACCTTCTCTAATAAAAGCGCATAACTTGCCTCATGCGGGTTCCAGACACAAGAGCTCGCCTCCAACTTGCTTCTAACAAGCGTACTGTATAGCAACTTTACGACATGTAAATTTTGAAAGTCTCGTGCGTTTCTCAGAACAAACCCCAACCTTTTGAAAGACTCTTTGGCAACAGTTGAGATGTGGTCATGGAATGTCAGCTTCTGGTCGAACACGACACCCAGATCTTTTACAGAGTTCGATCTTGTAACAGCAGAACCATTTATGTTATATATAAAATATAATGGATGTCGCATCCGACCGAAAGTCATGACACAGCATTTAGAGGAATTGAATGCCATTTTATTGGTAACCCCCCACTCGTAAATGGCATCAATATCCTTCTGAATAGCCTGACAATCTGATAAGGTATTGACTCGAGCGTACAGTTTTATGTCATCTGCATATAGAAGACATTTTGAATATTTGAGTACAGAAGGTATGTCATTAATCATCAGGAGAAATAGTAAAGGCCCAAGTATTGAGCCCTGACTTACACCAGAACGAGTGTGATAGGCGCTCGATTCGTAAATACCTATCCGCACAAATTGCTGGCGATCACGAAGGTAATCAGCTAAAAGTCGTAGCAAGTCAGGGCAAAAACCTATGGCGCTAAGTTTAGCAAGAAGAATGTCATTGTTAACCCGGTCGAAAGCCTTTTGGAAATCAAAATACAGCACATCGACCTGCTGTCTCTCGTCAAGCTGTGTAGAAATATATTCCGTTATTGTTAAAAGATTAGTCTGTATGGATCTCTTGCATCTAAAACCATGCTGGGCATTACTGAGGTGTATTTCTACTTGTTTGTAAATTAACTTATGGAGAACATTCTCAAATATTTTTGCTGGTGAGGATAATATTGCTATGGGCCGATAATTTTCAACATCTACTTTATTTGATGTTTTAGGTATAGGAGTTACGCGTGATATTTTCCATTGAAGGAGATATGTTCCGGTTTTTAGCGATAAGTTAAAGATATGGCATAAAGGAGGTACAATAGAGTCTTTCAAATATTTGAGAAGCGGGGCTGGTATGCAATCGGGACCTATAGAACTACTTGTTTTCAATTTTTTAATTCCGTATAAGACATCGTTGTCGGTAAACTGGAAAATGTTAATGTAGTTGCTATTGTGAGTAACATCACAACTGTTGGATTCAGCAGCATTTAACCGCGGTATGTCCGTGAGAAATACACTTGAGAAAAACTTGGCAAATACCTGGGCTGCTTCTACACCAGTGTAACTTTCACCACGGTACTTCACCTGTGGCTCGAACCCACCCTTAGACCGTAAGGAGGAGATATGTCTCCAAAATTCACGTGGATTGATCTTTATATTGTTTTCTACACGTCTCATATATGAACAATAAGCTAGAGCAACTCGATGTTTTAAGGAACTTCTTAGATTAGAGAAGGTTTTATAGTCATCGTTATTTTTAGAGCGCTTCCAGCTTTTATGTAAGGTAAGTTTACGTTTAGTGTCATGAATTATATCAGGTGTGAACCATACGGGATACCGTCTACTGGTGGAGTTTGACCGACGCTTTTTTGGCATACATTTATCAAAAATATTATAAATTATATTATAGAAGGTGTTTACAGCCTCGGCGACGTTACTGGCTTGTAATACACTTGCCCAAGAGATCTCCGATAGTAACAAATAAAGCTGCTCATAATCGCACTTGTTAAAGTTCCAATCTGTCATAGAATTTATGTTACTTGGCTCTATCACATCTGAACAATGAGCCGATTTAATTTTAACCTCCATTTCCAGCGGTGGGTGATACGCATCAGGCGGGACAATGCTATCCGTACTGGAAACACAAACCTCATGAAGGCCATCCCGAACTAGCACTACATCCAACATTCCACCGTGAACATTCAAAATAACATTTTTATCTACCAGATAACAGAACGACAAAAAGTAGCAGTAGTATTTCGTGACATTTGTTGAAGCACTTTTTAAATTAAGATCACCGGTTATAATTACAAAGCCTTTAAAATTGTTCACGAAACTTTCAATTTTGCAAAACCAACGCATATATTCCTCATCACTGGCGCTGGGCTTTATATACACAACACAAAGAAGATATGAGCGGCTCTGCCACGTAAAGGATGCACAGAGATCTTCGCCACAGTCGGTCTCGTACTCACTTCTCCTACGGAGTACCAGGGGAGATCGTGCTGCCAATAGAACTCCACCGCATGGTGTATTTCTATCACGACGCAGAACACTCCAGTCATCAATTTCAAGTTCAGAATCCGTTACAGAGGGATCCAGAAATGTTTCAGTAACCGCCACCAGACAATTTTCTAATAAGGCTAGGTTGTTGCGCCACATAGAAAGTTTGGTTTTTAGACCACGTACATTCTGGTAGAAAACACTGATGGGAGCATTTTTACGATTTTTGTTAGTCAGTTGTTGATTTACGAAAGGGCGGCGGCTGGCTAAGGGAGAGGTTTACTGTATCGTTTAACTTGGTCTTAGGGGCTATTCTTCTGTAATTTATCCACGGTTTGAGTTTCGCATTTATTGGCCATACATTAGCTGAGTAGAATTGATCGTAAAAGGCACCTGTAACCCCAATTTTGTATGATTTGTAATCGCCACGGGCAGTCAGTTCTTCAACCACACAGTTGGCGGCAGGACATATGTTGGCAGCATATTGCCTAACTTCATCGACACTTGAGGCCATGTTCCACAGATGAAAATACTTGCGAATTTCGACCGCTTTTAGGTTGATGGTAATGGGATTCGCAGTTCCATGTAGCGGCGATGGGCGTTGTCTGCCGTTGCGTTTTTTTACAACAGTCCAGTCACCATTGTCGTTGTCGTTTACTGCATCCGATGTTGGTTTCAGGCTGGCTATGGCGATTTCTGAATCGTCCGGTGGAAGTTCCTTTGTCACCACATGTTCGACATTAGGTATGTCTAGCTGAGAACTTGGGCAAGCTTCCAGACTTTTTGCTACCTTTTTTATTTGGTGTTTTGATGGCTGCTTCTGCCTTACCTGCTGGATCGTTACGTCCATGACACTCGACGGAAGCGTAGGTGGTGGATTGGCTGAGTAATTTATCTCTCCGGACATATTACAGAAAGGAAGTCCGTTTTTTTCGTAATTCTCTAGCTTAACATTGAGTTGCTCTACGTGGAAAGCGTATCTTTCTAACTTTTCCTCGTGACTACTTATCAACGATAATGCCTTAGTGAGTAGTTCTTTGAGGACTGACACCTCCGAGCGTAAGGCATGCATATCAGAAGCGAATTCAACATCACTATCAACTGAGTAATTAGTTCTCATGGTAGTAGTAGTCGTAGCCTTCTTCCTAAGAGTTATGTTAGGGTCTTGCTTGGGGCCAACCGGCGTAAAAGAATTATCTCCGCCTTTCTTAATGGCACAACAACACTCAGGGCATACCCACGAATCTACGTCCACGGCTAATAGGCTTGTTTTGCCCGTGCATACAGGGTGATATACCTTTCCACAGCTATCGCGCGTGCATCGGAGGCCTTCCTCAACATCCTCAATCTTACTATAACATGCAGAGCAATTCATATTTAGCATAGGCGGCTTTCAATTGCAGAGAAAAAGCAAGCGTTATTGTTAAAACATTATAAGCATTATAAACATTATAATTGTTAACACATATATAAGCTAGACCTCACAGAGGCAATATCAGCAAGGCATAAAGTGTTGCGCCGTCTGCGTTGATTTATCTTTGGCGCACGCCGTCGTATGCGTCATCAGGAGCTGGAGCAAGCGGTTTAGGTGCTTATGCGCACTGCCGAACCGTGCGAATTCGTTGCGCAGTGCGTAAAAAAGTCTTGTCATGTACTCACCGGTTAGCTCGTTGATTTTTAAAACTATTAACTTTTGTTACTAAAATATGTTCTATTCGCACTATTTTCTGGGTTTCTTATTTCAATTTCGGTTCACTGTCGCACTATGGATATTACGGTTAAATTATATTGATAGTTCATTTGGAATTTGATTGGTATAATGCAATTTAGGCACGGAGCAAATAAACACTTATGTTGCAACAATGCTCTTAAACAAACAATAGTATGGTTAGAATTAAATAATTTACATATAAATTTAGAAAAAACTCATTTAATGCATTTTCACCAGCGTCAACTGTCACCACAGATAAATGTTAGTCACAATAATATATCAATTTCACAAGAAAATACCACAAAGTTCTTAGGATTAATTATCGACAGTAAACTGTCATGGAAACCACATATTGAATCGGTATGTGCAAAAATAAATAGCTTCGCTTACGCTCTCTACAAACTATCGCGATCAGCTAACCAGGATACCGTGCTTACTGCCTATCACAGCTATGTGGAGTCGATATTAAGGTATGGGCTTATTTTCTGGGGAAATTCTACGGATAAAACAGACGTATTTATCGCGCAAAAGAAATGCGTCCGCGCAATACGTGGTCTACATCCTAGGGAAAGTTGTAAGCCGCATTTTTATGATTTAAAATTACTAACGTTTCCCTCTTTATGTATTTACGAAGTGGCCACTTTCGTTAAAACCAAGCTGCACCTATTTGACTTGAAGCCCCTTCGGGATTCCAGGCTGAGGCAAAGGAATACTGGTGCCCTACAGGTAGAATATGGAAATACAGCTCTTTTCAGTAAAAGTATATTTGTGATGGCTCCACATATATACAATAAATTACCGCAGGAAATTAGAATATTACACTTACCTCTCTTCAAAAAGAAATTAAAACTTTTTCTAATAAATAAGTGTTACTACACTATGACTGATTTTTTAACTAATGGTGATATAAGCAAGTAAAATAAATATATTTAAATATAGATACCATTAATAAATGAATGATTATATATAGATGTAGAATTAATAAATGTTATCGCAAGTGAATAATTTATGTGGAATAATAATAATATTGTTAATATAAGATTCTTTTCAAATTATTGTAATACTGCTGTTATTTTTTATGTTTCTATAATTAAGTGTTTAATATATTAGAATAGATGCTTTGATAGACATAATTAGATTTGTGGTCTGTGATACAATTATAAAGAATAATAAACAGAATAGTAAAGTGTTAAATAAGTGTTGGGTAACTAATTTAAATAAAAAAAAATATATTTGTATATCTGTATAGATACAATGTAGAGAACTCATTCTAATATCTACCATCTATTGTTATACCTACATTGACAAATAAACGATTTGTATTTGTATTTGAAGCCAGCCACAGTTGATCGTTTACCTGCTGTACTACCATACGTCAGAGGTGTCACAGACAAGATTGGCTACATCCCAAAACGAGCTTCAATCAAAACATACTTCAAGCCGCCCAAGAAGATTAGTCAGTCCTTACCATCCGTCAAGTGTCACATACCTCTACAAGATGCAGGAGTTTATAAACTAGATTGTGACTGCGGCCTCTCTTATATCGGTCAAACGAAACGAAGCATAGGGACCTGCGTTAAAGAACACATCGCTGACGTAAAACACCGCCGCTCAACGAAGTCTGCAGTCGCCGAACATGCTGAAGGTTCCAGCCATTATATTAGATTTGACCAACCACAGATCCTCGCTAAAGAATCCAGATTCCTACCTAGGATGTTCCGCGAGGCTATTGAGATTAAAAAACACCCTAATTTCAATAGAGAAGATGGCTGGAAGATATCACCTACTTGGGACCCAATAATACACAAACTCAAGGCCAAACCCAAGAGCAGCGCTGCAAGACATCAAGACATAGTGAGCTCATATTGCGTAGGTCGGAACTCAATAATAAATTAAAATATGAAGGTAGAACGAGCAACATCTTCTGTCAAGACGAACGCCATCTCAGTCTGCCCGTGACCATGATACCTGCAAAGGTGTCGAAACGTCGGGACCAAAATCTAAAATTAAAACCGCGAAAAAAATCCGTAAAAAGTAGTTTTATTCGATGTCTAACATTCGCGTAAACCTAAGAAATTAATACAATCATCCAATCACTAAAAGCAACACGTAGTGTAGGGTACGACGGTATTAACACTTGTATTATAAAAAGAGTAGGTCCCATAATCGCTCCTTTGTTATCACATTTAGTTAACGTATCCATAGAAACAGGAACTTTTCAAAAAAAAAAAAAAACGATAATAAAGCCCCTACATAAAAAAGGTTCTAAAAATACGTAAATAATAATAGGCCAATGGCACTTTTACCAATTTAAAAAAAAAAATCGAAAAAGTTATTTATAACAGTATTTACAATTTTTTTGAGCACCAAAAGTTATTTGCCGAAGAACAAATGGGATTTAGAAAGGGCATGTCTATCAATCTAGCTTTTTTTGTTTGTGACAAAGTATTAACTAATATGGATAAAAGATGTCCAACGGTTACATTATTCATGGATATGACGAAAATATTTGACCACGTCAAACACGACGTACTTTTAAATAAATTATATTCATATGGTGTTAGAGGAAATGTACATGAATTGATATCATCATACTTAAATAATAGGCAACAAAGAACTGTTGTATCCAAAATCTGTCCACAAACTAAAACCTTAAATACTTATACGTCTTCCATGAGATATGTTAAATATGGTGTTCCCCAAGGCAGTGTCCTAGGCCCCATACTATTCCTAATTTATATTACTGATATGCCTACCATAAAAAATAACCCAATTACTCTTTTTGCTGATGACAGTACTTCTTTCTCTTTCTCTTCTTCTTCTTTTTAACAAATACAATAGAAATGACCTTGTAGGAAATATATGTTTAACTCTAGACAAAACCATTACCTGGCTTAATAGTAATAATCTCAAAATAAACATCAGCAAAACGAAGTGTATTAACTTTCAACAAAGACAAACATTAAAAGCATTGAATGTTAAACAATCTAATAAAGAAATTGATAAAGTAGAGTCAACTAAATTCTCAGGCCTATACATAGACAAAAAAATGACATGGCAACTACATACAGAACATGTTAGTAAAAAAATTAATAGTTTTTTGTAAAGTGGTTGATATCCCGACATTATTGACTGCATATCATGGACATGTCTCCTCCATTCCGACATATGGAATCTTATTTTGGGGTAATTCAACTAACATTGATTCTGTATTCAGAGGACAAAAAAGATGTATCAGGGCCATCTGTAACCTAAAACAAGAGAATACATGTAGGCCACATTTTAAAAAAATTAAAATGCTCACTTTAACGTGCTTATACAACGTGTAATACAATTGACGCTAGTTAAGAAAGTAGTCGGTTCAGAATAGGCACCTTAATCGAATTCCGAAAAAAAAAACATGTTAATTTTTCAGGAAAACTCCCTTCACAAGTGTTGAATTAGAAAGACAAATCAATTTAATCTTTAGTTTAAAGTAATTTGAACATTAAGTCAAAAGAATAAAGTCTAATTTGTATTTCTCGTACGTCGCTAGTTTTCTTACGCACACATAAACCATAAAACATTTAAAATATTTAAGTTGTTAGAACGCGAATAACAAATATTGAAAGAAATTTGGAACTTACTGCAACGAAATAAAGCTTATCTAAATGTACTTCCGACTTTGTAGCCGGCATTTTACATTGTTGTGTCAAAAGACGCGAAATCCCAAAAAAATATTGTACGTCATTTGCTAATGTAAACATAATGCATGCGAGTGAGACGCAAACATTTCCCGGCCACCCTCTGACCAATGAGCGCCGCACGCGCCGCGGCCGCTCGCGCTGCTGCAGCGCCAAGAGCGGCAACCGCCCGCCTAACATCAAAGACGATTAGTCATCCGCCAACAGCGTGCTATGATTGTCTCGTTATTTATTTATGTTGTGACTTTGTGACCTCGACGTCAAGTGGTGCACCCTGATGGATAGATCGCTGCCGTTGCTGGGGACTAGTGGGGACCCATGCAGTGGTATTCTTGATATGGCGACTTGACGCAAAACAATTTTTATTTGTGTGTGGGTCTAGTAATGTCGCTGGTGTAGGTACACTAATTAGGCAACAAGTGTCTATGTGACTTCAAAAGTAATTATATATCCATTGGATCTATTCGAACACAGAACCAGAAAACGTCATGACACTAAATTATGTATTCGTCCCTCTAAAACTGCACTGTTACACAAAAGTATATTTTGCATGGGCCTTAAACTTTATAACAAGCTCCCATACAACCTACATGAAGAATTTTTTTTTGTTATTTTTAAAAGAAAACTTAGGCAATTACTAATAGAAAAAACGTATTACTCAGTTACTGAATTTATGGAAGATAGTAATATATAGCATAGATAAGCTTTTGTTTTTATACCTATTAATTTGTTTAACATGTAGGCATATGGTTAGAGACTAAGACCCCCGAGTTTGTTTCGACATTTCTTCTCAGGGTAGTCAGTTAGGAAATGTCGACTTCATCTAGCTTAGGAAGACATTGTAAAAGTGATTTATATAGTCCTACTTGCAAAAATAAACTATTTCATTTCATTTCATGGATATAAAACCTTTATTTGATTTTCTCTTTTAAAACATTGTATGTAAGGAACATAATAATATAATATTTGCATGCTGAAGGGCAGAATATGGTGATACCATTTATTATATAACATCCTTTTGTAAACCCATAATTCGCAAATAAAGAATTTGAATATGAATTTGAAATTTGAATCATAATTCAAATTCATTTTCAAATAAACTTTCTAAGATAAGGGGGAGCAATCATCATATCAATTCATTTAAAAAAATAACTAAATATTAATTATTTTGTTTTCCTTCAATTGTCACTTATTATTCCAGTGCTTTCCACATCCTTACATATTGACATTATCAGTACCGTCAATAGTTTTATAAAGGTTCGATTCGGGAGAGAAATAGAACACGTCCTTTAAGCAACGAATATGATTTATGACTCCAATCCAATCGATACTTACACAATCTAATATATTCTTAGAATCTAGGTATAGCATGACATCATTACATAGGTATTCTTCCAATACACGCCCAACAAAAACAGGAAAAAAAAATACGTTAGGGATGTTTTTTTTTTTTGACATAACGGTCTAGTAGGTATATGTCGCAGACAAATAGTATAATTTGGCATTTTACATACTGCATCGTCAGTTTAAAAACGTTTGCAGGTATGTAATATGCCGGAGGCAAAATGTAGATTGCCTTGTCACTTTATAATATGCCACAACATTTCATCGAAAATTTAAGCACCATATACATAATGCCGAGGCAAATTGAAGAATTTCGTTTTTGAGGTTATCCGGCACGTCAAAAATGCTAAGGTATCCATAGACTCTGGGTGGTGAAGGACTCCTGCAGAGTATTTTTGGTCAAAAAAACATGTATTTGATCGAATATTCACATATTAATAGGCCCAGAAATCCATTGCTTGATTAGGTTCAACTTTGTGACAGAGATCAATAGGTTAGGTTAGGTAAGATATTTTGACCTGGCAAAAGAGCGAGCGAAGCGAGCGACGACGTATATAATTAAAAATTTGTCTCGAGATTTTAATGAGCATAGTCACCCTAAAATAACACTAACGTCGTATTATAACGATTGAATGAGTTGTCATTTTGCCTACGGCATATTACATAACCGCAAACGTTTTTAAACTGACGACGCCGTATGTAAAATGCCAAATTATACTATTTGTCTGCGACATATACAATATTAATCTACTATCATTTAATATACAGTTTTGTCCTGTTTTTATGTATAATTTCGACTTTATTATTTCGTAATATTTTAACATTAGGATCAAGATCTTCTAAAACTTTAAAAGGACCATGGTATACATTATCAAATTTATTTCCTGTTTCATTCTTAACTAATAATAAGTCATCTTTGTTATACACCACTAGTTTTAAATACTCATCAAATTTACATTTTCTTTTTAATTTACTTTTGATTAAATTTTGTCGTGCTTCACATTGCGCTTTTTGTAATTTAAATCCCACCAAAAACATAAATGTAAAAAAGGAAAGCCAAGTTCAATACACAAAAAGAATGGAGATCTAATTGAGTGCCAAGTTCTATGCAAAATCCAAATATGTATTTATAGGAACAAAACAACATCATGAACAAGCATAAAACTCTATTTCTTTGCTTTATTGGATACCTATAACAATTGCTGTCATTTAAAAATGTAAGATCATAAAGTAGGTTAGATTTGATTTGGCCAGTTTTCATTACATCAATCATTTTCTAAAGTTGTTCATATATTATCGTCTCAACGATAAAAACGAATCAACAAATAAACATAAACGTAAAAAAAAAACTTCAAATACTTCTTGGGAACCAACAAATAAACAATTGTACATAAAAAAACTAAAAATTAACATCAAATACTTCTTCTGGTATTTCTTCTTCTTCTTCATTAGAGATACACGGCTAAGATGGATCACCATTTTTGTTTTAAAAGAGTATTTAGAATTGCTTTCAATAGCACTGATTACATCGGCCGGAAGCTTGTAACTGTAGCAGCTCTTCTTAATTATTTTTAACTGATTTCTTATTAAAAGATTACTATTTAGAGTGTGTACAGCCATTTTGTTTCTCAGTTTGTTTCAAGTACGGATCAAAACCTATCATTCGACAAATATCACTAAAAGTCGTCAGAAAAACATTTAGTGACTTTTTTTTTAATATCTCTGTCCACCTCGCAAAATTCACTAGATTTAGTGACAAAATCACTAAAGTGGCAACATTTTCTGCATGGCTAGGGGTGCGGTACGGGCGGGGGGAAATGGCTCCTACATTGCGGCATAGACAAAGCGGGCGCGGGGGCCTCGCTAACAGCTAATCGGGCGACGAAGCGCGTGCGAAGTTTAAACTTTGCACGCAAGTCATCAATTTTGTTATAACGATAAAAAGAAAACTAATGAGATTGTACTCATGATTACAAACAACTACCCAAAAGAAACTTGTATCCTCATTAGTGTTCTTTTTAAAGTTGTAACAAAATTGATGGCGCGCGTGCAAAGTTTAAACTTCGCGCGCGCGCCGTCGCATAATTAGCTTTTAGCGGTGAGGCCCCCGCGCCCGCTTTGTCGATGCCGCAGGCATTGTAGTAGCCATTTTCAAACAAAAAAACAGTTGCTCCGGAAAGCGTGTAGCGTGCGCATTATTTGTTTATTTTTTTTTTTGACAAAACGCCGCCCGGACCGCGCCCAAATTGCCTTAAAAGTACACCGCGAGTGAGTACAGTGATATGGTGATGTGCTACTATTCCGAAAGGGGTATTGGTGAAGAAACACGTATAAAACTTCCGATAAACTAAAAGCTAGGATCGAAAACTGTTTCGAAATAGTGCAAATTGACACTAAGACTCTGCGGCGAGTGCAGGCTCACTTTATAAAACGTGCAAATAAGTGTGTTGAGGTGCAAGATGGACACATCCAACAATTAATGTAAGGTAAAATTTTGTTGACTAAAATCATAATAGGTATTTGATTTAGTATTAATTTATCGTTGTAAATAGCTAAGTTGATTCCAATTTTTTAAACACGCCAGTCTAATGCGAAGTTATAGCAACGAGACTAAAAAATATTATAAAGTACCTATGTTTTGCTTTAGACTGCTAGTCCAAAGCCTAGATAAGTTTGATGGGAAATTTGGAATAAATTAAATCATGCCCAGTGTCGAGTATGAATCAAGTCAAATAATAATAAAGTGGTATCTTTTAACATCCATCGTAAAAGTAATAAAAACCAACGCCTGACGTCGTTTATGAGGCGTAGTTAGTTTGTAAGTGGAGTGTAAGTTAGAAAGATTATGTATTTATTGTAGTAGCGCGCGCGTAAGTACCGAAATACTAGTCTCAGATATGATTTTATCGAAGCATACTCAACACTAAGTATTTATTGCATTTCTTATCTAATACATAACAAGGTAAAAGTTCAATAACAGTCCTGTCGGACACAGCAACATTAGAAAAGAAGGATAGGGCACAGTCACAATTTAATAATATTATTAACGTGTGCGGGCGCGGGGCCGCCAGTAATTTTGTTATAAAGATAAAAAGAAAACTAATGAGTAAACAAAAAAAGTATCTTTGGGAAAGTTGTTTGTAATCATGAGTACAATCAAGTGTTTAGCTACCGGCTACTAATTACCAGTCACCCTGTATATTGGAATAGTTTCTGATATCTTGTAACGGTTCCAACGCCACAATTAAAAAAAGTTTTTTTTTGTATGGGAACCCCCCCTCTTTTTCAACTTTTTTTTAGTTTTAGATTTTTTCCTACATTTACATGTCATTACCGAGCTGTATTCCAAATTTCATCCTTCTAGGTCATCTGGAAGTAGGTTAGGTTTAGGTACTATATGTCAGTCAGTCAGTGTTAAAATTTACGACTTTTTGACCTTTATATCTTAATAACCGTTTGAGCTATCTTCATGAAATTTAGGCTTCTAGATGTCCTTATAGATATTATTAAACACACTTAGTTTTATGCGTTTACGTTAAATAGTCTTTGAGTTATGGAAGGGTCAAAAGTGGCACCAAGTGGTTCGTGTAATGATACACTTGCCGCTGTCTAGCCCGAACTTGGCTTGACACGCGGCCGCGTGTATTGATTTAAGTTCTAAAGGGCAGCTATCTATGTTATACAAAGGATCAACAGTACAATTTTGAAAATTACTTGGTATATTACATGACTTTCCGAATACTAGTTCGTAGGGAGTATATTTGTCAGAACTATAGAACTATAGAAATATAGAACTATAGAAGTCAGAACTTGTCGAGTGCGGTGTGTGTTTTTGCGGGCAAATTTCCTAAGGAAAGTTTTTGTGAATTCTACTTCATGGCGAAAACACAGGTAAGTGTATTTAACTGTATGTTATAGAATATCAGTTGTTGAGTATTTTAAATATAGTTTCATTATTCAGGACTTTATAAATCAAAACTTCTAATGATGGGCAAAGTTACCCTAAACTATTCAAACCCATCCATGCCAACATTGCCCGTTATCAAAAAGCACTCAGGGTTGTCACTTTTAGTTATTTTGTAACAGGTTGAATTAACGCAAAATTACAGAACCAAACATCAAACACCTCAATTACATATTTCCTAAGTACCGACTTTAAAATAAAGTACTTAATTTCTTATGTTCTAAATTAGATTAGTTCCTACTGCAGTTGATGTATATTTAAACAGGGTGAAATTTTAATCACCGTTTTCCTCTTAAGGGTTCATCGTACTCATCATTAACTCATCAATAAAATCAGCTGTTCCCTACATTTTAACGAATTACGCGAACATAAATGTGGGGAACAGCCAATTTATTTTTCACGATTTCAGGTTTGTATCCATAGTAAAAGTTGTTCATAATGATGAGTACAATGACCCCGTAAGAGGAAAACAGTGATTAAAATTTCACCCAGTATATGTATAGAGGTGAAGTTTGTGATTGTATGTTTGTTTGTGTATAGGGATGGGATATAGGGTATATTTCATGAGAGTAGATGATCCACTTAGCTTTAATTTTATTGTTATTTTTAATTTCAGAAAAACAAACACAAGTCTAGAATTAGACCAAGAAAGCCAAGACGTGAAATTGGGTCCCGAGCGTATAAAAATTACTCCGACGTGATGTTAAAGCTTGCCTGCGAAGCAGTTGCATCTAAACAAATATCGTCAAGAGATGCGGAGCGACAGTTTGGTATCCCACGACGTACCATAATTAATAAAGTCAAAAAATTACATTCAAATTCTGTTGGGCATCCTACGACACTGACATGTGAAGAAGAAAATAAAATTGTGAAAGTCTTGCAAGCTTCGAGTGATTTTGGATCCCCCCTAACTAAACTCGATTTAAAGTTATTGGTGCATGAGTATTTAAGGAAGAATTCTCGAGTACATGTGTTCAAGAATAAAATTCCGGGAGATGCGTGGGTGCAGGGTTTTTTGGCTAGACACGCAGATGAATTGAGTGTAAGAACTACTCAAAACATAACGAAAGCGAGAGCTGAAAAGGGACCACAAGAAATAGCTAGTTACTTTGAGAATTTAAGTATTTCTTTGAAAAACATCCCAGCAACAAATATTATCAACTTTGACGAGACCAATCTCTCCGACGACCCCGGGTCTTCTAAGTGTATCTTTCGACGCGTGGTAAGATATCCAGAAAGGATAACTAATTCCACCAAGGGAAATATATCACTTATGTTCACAGCAATTGCGAGCGGTCAATGCTTGCCTTTATATGTTGTCTATAAAGCAACAAACTTGTATTCAGAATGGATTACTGGAGGCCCACCTGGTACTCGATACAACTGCACAAAATCAGGATGGTTCGATAGCGCCATGTTCGAAGATTATTTTGAAAAGATAATTATTCCATGGGCACAAGAGACTCTAGGGACTAAAGTTGTAATTTGTGATAACTTATCTAGTCACTTAAGTGTGAAAGTAGTAGAGTTATGCGAACAATGTAACATCAAGTTTATTTTCATTCCTCCAAGGTCAACACACCTCACGCAGCCTCTTGACGTTGCATTTTTTGGGCCGTTGAAAAAGGCTTGGCGAAAAATCTTGTACCAGTACAAACTCAAAAATCCAAACCAGACAACACTGAACAAAAAACATTTCCCCAAACTGATCGCTGAATTAACGGAAGCTATTAAGTTGAATGAGGATAAAAACATTAGGAGTGGTTTTAAAGCATAGGGAATATTTCCACTAAACCCACAAGAAGTGTTAAAAAAGATCCCAGAGATGCAAGAGGAAATACTGTCGTATGGACTTGATTTGGCACTGATAGATTATTTAAAAGAAACAAGAAAGCCAAAACCTATGGAAGTTAAAAGAAATAAGAAAGTCAAATGTGAGCCAGGAAAATCGGTGACGGTTACTGATTTGAATATCATTTGTGGCAAGAAAGATACATTGAAGGGTAATACAAAAAAGAAAATGAACAAAAATAAAATACCTGAAACTGTTTTATGTTTAAATGATCAAACTGGTCTATTTACTTATATGAATCAAAGTATAAATAATGATCAAGAGTTTGTAATTCAGAGTCCAAACGAAAACTCAAATAATGAAAACAGACAGAAAACTCTAGAAGAACAGTCAAGTCTAATTTTGAAAACCCCTGAGACCCTTAACAAGTATTGTATTGCTACTATCAACTCTTTCTTGTACCTATCTGTGGACAAAGTGATGTATACGAATGATTTCCAGATTTCTGAACTTGCCACTAGTAGTAGTAAATATCCATTAATGTCTAAAAATAAAGATAACTTATCCAATTACATACAGAAACATAGAGAAACAGAACCCATTGCTGGGACAAGTGGAATTTCTAAAAAAATAACTACACCCAAAATAACTATACTCTTCGATGTGATAATTAAGGCTGCAACGCCAACTTCAGCTGTCCGTTTTTTGAGTGAGGTTTCTGAGACAGAAAATACGCTATTTATGGCTAACTGTGATCGAGATTTGCCAAAATGTCTGCAAGGAAAAGCGTCCAAAAGTCTGAAAAAAATTAAGAAGGAAAACACTGATACAAAAAGAACGAAAATCATTAGAAAAAATAAACAACGAAAGAATTGTAAAGGAAAAAAGAGAGCACAAGAACTTGATTCTGTGAAACGTAAAAAGAAAAAAAATATTTATGATTCGAGTTCAACTTCTGCAGATTCTACTATTGAATTAGATGACACAGATAATTCAGACTACGAAACACTACATAGCTATTACATCTCTGAATGTCTAAAAGAACAGGAAGAAAAAGAAAATTTGGAACCTACAGATATTCCAATTGATTTAACGGAATGTGAATATTTTGTTGAGGACCAAGAATTAAAAGAATGTGATTGGGTTATAGTTCGATTTGCTACAAAAAAGACTTTGAAACATTTTGTTGGCAAACCCACAATTAAATTTTTACGTAAGGTAAAACAATTTAAGTCTGATAAAGGAACTACGTTTACGTACCCAACTGTAGATGACATTTGCACCATACAATATTTAGAGGATATTATTTCGGTTTTGCCTGAGCCAATGATATCTAGACGTGGTCACATAATATTTAATGTCGATTTTAGAGATATGAACATACAATGAAACTTATGTTTTAGATAAACCTACAACAAATAATTTAAGACTGCTTATATCCAAAGAATAATTTGATTAGTACTTAATGAAACATATACTTATTTTTTAATAAATATTACTGTTAAGTTTAGATAGAGCTTTAAATTGATAGATTAATCTGTCGGCTGATAGTTGAGACTGATTGGGCTGCTAGTGCAATATCAGCGGAAAAAGATTCCCACATTGCTAGTGCCATATCCTACAAAACAGAAATGACACCAGCAATATCTGTCATATCATCTTTATAGAATAGAATACTCTCTCTCTCTCTTCATACCGATTAAGATAAAACTATCGGCCAATAGAAAGTCTGTAGTCTGCGGGAGCCTTACCTACAACTTCAACTAGGGCTAGTGGCGATATTGTAATGTTAAGAACAGTACTATAATTTATGACAATGTTGATCGATAGTATCCGGCTGAACATTGTTATATTCCTAGTTTTAATGTGATTTATCTACTAATTGTGATTTTGTTCCTCATAGGCTCTAGAGCTTATATACTATTTATTTATTTATTTATTTATTTATTAGGTATACCAACAGCATAACATATATTGTGTACAAAATTAAATCAGTAATGACAGCATTTCTTATATGCCTGCCTATTATAGGTACACACAGCATTTACAACATAAGTGTACTAAGGTTGTGTTATATATAATTTGAGTTAAAAAAAATTGTTCATACTATTTTATAAGGTTTTTATTACTGTGTCTTACATTAGATTAAAGTATTATTATTTACTTACTTGTGATCAAGTCATTGCGTTGAACGCTTATTAATCTCATTTCTTTGATTTAGCATGTACAGCTTCAAGTTGATGTTATTGAAGTGTTCAGAACAGAACAAGGTATTGATTAATATTATTATTATTGACTAATAATTGTTACGATTCCTAGCGGTGATTTTGACTATTTCTTATATACCATGTGATGTGATTTATCTACTAATTGTGATTTTGTTGCTCATAGGTTCTATGCATATGGAACTTATAAAAGATTTTTATTATTGTCATTAGGTACTTACTTGTTGATTTGTTTTGCTGTTGATTCAAGTTTGGACATATATTGATCTCATTATTTTGATATAGCATTTACAGCTTAAAGCTGACGTTGTTGAAATGTTCAAAATAGTTCAACGCTATTATGTCGAATTGTCGACGAAATTGGAATAAACATTTAATTTTGAAACAATGTTTCATTTAATTACCATTTTAACATATGCACCCAACACCCACAAAAGAAAATTGAAAATTACATTTATTTAACAATCTTACAGGAATGTGACAACCCTTAAAATGTTAAACCGTTTGTTGGGCCTTGTATGGAAAAGGGCACAAACCGCTAGGTAACATTGCCCACTGTTTTTATCACGAAAATATTTAAACAACAAACAGTATTTTTAAACTTAGGTCAAGATTGCCTTAAATTGTATTCGTGTCGCTTTCTACGTATTTATAAGAGCTTGATTTGCGTCAAAAATCGTAGTGGGCAATGTTGGCTAAAAGTCCGGATTATTTTGCCCACCATCAAAATCGAACAAATCAGGGTTTAAATATATTTTTTATTAATATTTTACAGAGCAAATGCATGCTTATGGTCATATAGTTGTAGAAAATAAAAAAAATGTACTTAAGTCCCATAGAAAAAACTTGTAATATATTCGATTTTCTTCAAAAAACGGGCAAAGTTGGCTTGTTTGACGGTACATAAACTTCATCAACTGATATTCTTTTACAGATAGATTCCAAATCTCTCACGAAACGTCTCGCGCTGAGCATGATCGAGAAGTTGGGTCAACATAAATTGACAATTTAGATGGTACATAAATAAAGTCATTTACTTTAATTCATTTTTAGTGTTATGTTTTAGGCTACTCCGAGAAAATATTAATTCAGTACAATTATTCGGTTTTTTAAGAATTTCAACGATTTTCGGCTGATCAGACCGACCATCTGTTTTATCCTTATCGACCGAAGAATTGTCATCTAATTAATTTTTGCCATACTTCGTGTTATGACATTTAAGACATTCTGATTCATACTTTTTAATTCATCGGATGTAATCACGATGCGAGATAACGCGTCTGCAGCCACGTTATTCACACCTTTAATATATTCAACTTCGTAGTCGTACTCATCTAAGGTTAATCGAAACTTTATTAGCCTACTAGACGGGTTATTGAAACCAAATAAATAAAGTACAGGTTTATGGTCTGTTTTGATCTTAAATTTTTTACCAAATAAATACGGTCTGAAATATTTAACGGACCAAACAATAGCAAGGAGTTCCTTTTCTATTGTTGGATAGTTTATCTCGGATTTATTGAGCGGCCGGCTTGCATAAGCAATCGGCATTTCATTTTTATTACATAATACGGACCCTACAGCTACACCAGAAGCATCTGTGTGTAATATGAATTCATTATCGTCCTCAAAATTTGGATATTGTAAAATGGGTGGATTAGCCAAACATTGCTTTAACAGATTAAATGAATGTTCGCATTCTGTATTCCAAATAAAATGAGCACCTTTCCTGCATAGTCTATTCAAAGGTATTGTTATATCAGCAAAGTGTGGAATGAATTTACGATAATAATTCGCGAAAGCAACGAAACGTCTTACTTCGTCACTATTTTTTGGCGAGGGGTAATTTTTTATAACTCGTGTTTTTGCAGGATCAGGCGAAAATCCCTTAGCAGATACAATGTGTCCTAAGTACAGTAATTCTTTCTTCAGAAACTGACATTTTTCAGGGTTAATTTTTAGATTTACACTTCTAAGCCGTTCAAAAATATCGATTAAATTCTTATTATGCGAATGTAAATTGCGTCCTATACAAATAAGATCATCTAAATAGACCAGACATTTTTCATGATTTAAACCAGACATTGCTACCGTCATTAACCGACTAAAAGCACTTGGGCTGATTGTCAACCCCATTGGGAGTCGTTTCATTTGATATTGTTTGCTTGTAGTAATCAGTGTATTTTCTACTTTCTGGGCATAATTCTAATTGGTAATAACTTTGGCTAAGGTCTAAGTGGCTGAAATAATTTGCACCTGATAAAGAATCCAGTATATCCGAAATATTTGGTAAAGGGAACTTATCGTCTTTAAGATTATTATTTAATTTCCGGTAATCAATAACAATTCGCCATTTTTTATTACCACTATTATCACATTTTTTCGGCACCAAAAGAACAGGGCTAGACCATTCACTCATACTTTCCTCAATAATATCATTGCGTAACATATCGTCGATTTGTTTATCAATCTCAGTTTTTTGACTTTTAGGGAGCCTATAGGACTTGGTGTAAACTGGGTTAGTATTGTCTTTTAAATGATTTGACTGTTTATATTTATATAAACAGTCAATTCATTTAAAAGACGACAAATTAGGCGTTATATTTTTACCAGGCGACAAATTAGGCGTTACGAATAAATTCGTAACGCCTAATTTGTCGCCTGGTAAAAAAAATACATCTGAGTACTTTGCAGAAATGTTTTCGATCGAAATGCGTTCTTCTTTATTTAAGCTTCAAATTCAAAATCGAAAATAATTGTTTCACACGATTTGCATTTAAGTTATTACTTTCAAAAGAACATACAAAATATTCATTTAAAGGTACAATATCGGGCGTGAAATAACTTAAACATGTTTCTGTCTCTCGGGTGTTTAAAAAATTTAATGGTATTTTACCATTTCTAGGTTTTACTAAAACAGATGCTAAAAATACACCTTCGCTTAACTGTTTAGACATAACAATACATTCATCTTTTAAACTTGTCTCTACTAAATAAGTAACTTCACATCTGGCCGGTATAGTCATGTAAGTATTGTTGCCGAGTTGCCCCATTTGTAATGGGATAACAATAGGTACGTCATGGTTAATTGTCAATATATTTCGCTCAAAATCCAATATGCAATTAAATCTACTCAAGAAATCTTGTCCTAATATACCATCCGTTCTACAAGTAAAGTTCTTAAAATATAAAAATTATGCTCGAACTCATAATTATTATAATTTAATTTAAGATAAACAAAGCCATCACAATACACATGACCACCTATACCGTTTATTTTAATGCGCTCTATATGGAAAGGAATGTGCAGGCTCTCTAATGCCTCCTGCCTAATTATGGACACAGACGCACCGGTATCAAGTAACCAACTACGCGACTCTTGGAATACATCTAAATTAATAGAGTTTATATTCTGGCAATAAAAATGTTCGTGCACGAAAAAACAAGTTATCATTTTGAGTTTCAGTCTGCACTTCAGGATTTTCTTGTAAACACTCACTACTACTTGGCTCAGCTAGCCTAATGTGTTGTTGTCGAGCCGGGCGACGAAACGTTGTGTGGCCACGAAAACCAGCGCTACCGCGATAATTTGATGAATTATTAAAGTTACGTATACGACTGGAATAATTGTAATAACCACGACTGGGATTATTATAATTTTGAGAGTTAAAAAATACTTTAGACGCCCCCCTGTTAAAATTATTGTTATAATTACGACGACCGCGGTTTGACCTACCTCTGTTATGATGAAAACTCATCACTCGCTCTTCATTTCCACTCGACAGCTTCTCATCCAATGCACCCTGGATCACGTCCTTCAATGTGCTATAATTTCTAGCTGCAATTATTGTGCTAAGACGACTATTCCTCAGACCATCAGAAAATCGTTTTATAGCTATCCGCTCGTTTATTGGCTTCAAAGTTTGGTATAGTTCAATGTTTCCGTTGGCCTGAGTAATAATCAGATCGACGAATAACTGTTCTAATTCCTTACCGTAATTCTCAATACTCTTGTCGTTCTGTTCCATATGCTGCAGCTTACTGTGGATCGCAGTATCGGATTTTTTTGGCAGTAAGATACTACGCATGTCTAAAATCAAATCTGCAACAGACAAATAAGTATTACGCATGCGCAGCTTAGCGCTTTCGGATAACCGTGACTTTAAAAAAAATTGAACGAGTTGCTTTTCACCCGTATCATCTATCATAGACTCATACATCTCGATGTTTTAAATTAATTGTTTGGTGATATTTTCATCACCCGTCATTCGGTAACAAAGCAATCGCAGTTTTCAACACGAACTTTTCCATGGTCCTTTTCGTATCCGCTGTACTATCAGAACAAAGTTGAATTATTTTCGAATACAATTTATTAATACCATCAAATAAGTTTGTAATTATCTGAATTTCACTATCCTCAATTTCTTTATTCTTATTTCAAGAGCTATTTGTAAGGAACAAAATTGTTTATATAAAATATTTACTTCAGTGAGTTTTGCTTGTCTTACATTAATTGACCTTCTACTTGGACCTAACTTTGTAAGGTAATCTTTAATATACTTCAATTTATCAAATACCTCTTTAACCTCACTAGCCATAACATCATTACATAAAGTTGCGTATGATTATTATTATATTAGTCATCATAATTATACATAAAAATATGACAAAATCATTTAAAATAACACACTGGTATTACCGTATTTACCTAATAAACTTTATAAAGGGAGTAAATACATGCTTAATATTTAAGATATAAATGTTGTACCTTATATTTGTATCATTACCGTATCTTTTGCCGTGCCTTTTTACACTAATCGCACTTTATCTCGGAGTAACCGCACTTTTTATTATTTAATCACAACATTCACACCGGTGACGTTCCTGTTGACGCTGCAAAATTGGCCTCCCGTTGCTGACGACGGAACAAGCTCATCGACCTTCGCAGATCGAAATTACGAACACCACTTTCAATCCACTTTCCATGGCATTTCCTGTAGTAGCGAAATAGCCATATAGCGCCTCCAATAAATAATATAACTGCGATAGTGATCAACATATAAGATATCACACTTGTATGCTGCAACATCTGTTCGGCCCCAGCCGAGTTTCCTGCGCCGTTCTGTGCTATTATAACTTCCTGGGTCTTAGATTGTTGTTTGCCCATTTTGAAATTTGGATTTTAATTGAGGAACACGGGAAATGTCACAAATTGAGTTCACAGTACACGAACGGTCACTTCGTAACGCAATGAATAAAATAGTGCCATCGTAATAAGTCTTCAAAACTGTCCAAAGCACTCAATGTTCATAATAATTTATGGGACATTCCACTGCGCTGGCAGGGTCGCCATATAAAGGTTCGATTCGGGAGAGAAATAGAACACGTCCTTTAAGCAACGAATATGATTTATTACTCCAATCCAATCGATACTTACACAATCTAATATATTCTTAGAATCTAGGTATAGCATGACATCATTACATAGGTATTCTTCTAATACAGTTTCCTTTACATCTATATCCTCAGTTCAGCTCTCCTCGTTGGGCTAGCGAAGCTTTCTTGAGTAAAGGTCAACCAAGGATGTATTTTATCTAACGAAATTACTGCCTCATATTATTTTCTATTCTGTTTTCGGGTTAGGGGCGTATCTTGAACAACATACCTATCTTTATCTAGTACTTTTATAATTCTGTACGGACTTTGTAATTTAGCAAGTAACTTTCTCGACTGTCCGCTATTACAACCTACTTCTCTTTTAATTCTTACTCGATATTTCCTACCTAAGTCACCTACTTGATATTTCCTATCAACTTTTATATTCTTATCATGTCTTTCCTTATGTCTTATTTGATCCTCACTTAGGTTGGCATTTACCTCTTCTCTTATATTTTCTAATGTTTTTTTTTTTAACGTCCCGATTCACCCTGGTCGAGCAATGAAGTGACTATTTCGTCACTTTTGGCCTTGAGGGCCTTATACCAAACAGCATTTCAGCTGGCGTTTTACCTGTACCTTTATAAAGAGTTGTATTAAGACCCAGCTGAATTTCTTCTATATGAGTATCCCACTCTTCTTCCTTACTATTGTGATTTTTAACTGCAAGCGAAGCCAATATGGTACGATTATATCGCTCCACTTGGCCATTCGCTCGCGGTGTTGCTACCGCATTTAAAACGTGCTTTATGCCTAGTTTGTTCACAAAATCTTTAAAACTTTTACTTATAAAAGAAGTTCCCTGATCACTGATTATCCTACTACCCTACGAATGAACTAAAATAGTGATTTAAAACTTTGATGGTCGATTTAGTTTTAGTATTTTTGACGGCAAATAAGGTAACGTATTTTGTATATGCTTCAACAAGCACCAATAAGTATTTTTAGATTTACTTCGAACAAATGGACCACTTAGGTCCATGTGTATCGTGTGAAATGGTTTATCAATTTTTGGAACTGGGTGGAGCATACCTTGTCTTTTTCCTGGTGGTACTTTGTGATAACTACATTCCAGACATGATTGAACGTACTTTTTGGCAAACTTGTTCATTTAAAGTAAGTAAGAGTAAAGAGATTTCAACTTGTCCAAAGTTTTATCTAAGCCAAAATGACCAAGTTCATCGTGACACTTCTTAAGTAGCTACCACCTAAATACTTGAGGGACCAACCACTTCAATTGGCTGTCCACAACCCTATAAAGCTTCTCTCCCTTAATATGATAATTCTGAAAGGTTTCAAGAATTTTAGGCATCTCAGGGTCTTCTAAAATACTTTTAATCCGTTGAACCTCCTCATCAGCACTCTGAATAGTTGTTAACCAGTCTTTCTTTTTCTACAACAAAAATATAGCATACAGGCTCAGATTCATCTGACATAGGGATACGTTCCTGCTAAGTGCATCCATATGACTCATACGGTTACCTGGCCTATACTAGATACTACAATCGTAATCCTGAAGTTGCAACCACCATCCACTAATACGAGGATGGTGGATATCTCTTTTTGATAAAGTAGTGCGTAGTGCACTACAATTGGTTACAACTATAAATTTGATGCCTAAAACGTATACTCTAAGTATATATATACTCCTGCAGTAATATTCCCGCTATACCCGACTTGCACGCATCCGTATGAATCTGAGTTTTTGCATTTACATTGTACAACGCTTTGTTTTTTTTTACTAGCTCTGCCTTTAGGGTGCAAAATGATTTTTCTTGTTCCCCGGGATCCCTCTCCCATTTACAGTCCTTTTTTAATAGTTTTGTCAGTGAATTAGCAATTATTGCAAATATTTTTACAAATCGCTTAAAAAAAACTAGCCAAACCAACAAACTGGCGTATTTCATGTTGGTTAATGGGACACTTAAAATTTTCTACTACTGCAGTCTTTTTCGAAACCGGTCTGACTCCTTGTTTACTTACTTCGAAACCAAGGTAGTCGATTTTTTTAGAGAAAAATACGCATTTTGATAATTTTAACGTCAACCCTGCTTCTTTAATAAGTTTAAATACTGTTTCTAACCTCTCCATTCCTTGCGAAATACTGTGGGCTGGAATAATTATGTCATCCATGAATGCAAAAGCTTGGCCTTTAACGTCTTTCAAAATGGTATTAAGTTTTCTTAAAAACCGACGGAGCGTTGGCTAAACCAAAAGGCAAACGAGTGAACTGATATTTACCGTCTGGTGTTACAAACACAGTTTTGTCTTGCGACGAAGAGGCTATCGGGATCTGAGGCCAAATCAAGCGTTATAAAATATTCATAACCACCTAACTGATCTATTTGATATTCTATTCGAGGCAAAGGGTAATGTTCCTTGACAGTTTTAGCATTTAAAGCCCGATAGTCAACGCAAGGCCGTTGATCACCTGTCTTCTTCTGCACTAAAATAATGGGACTTGCATAAGAAGTTGACTCAGTAATTATACCTGAATCAAACATATCCTATTTTTATTGCTTGTTTTCTGTATGTTATTCTTGTGAGTAGAGGAGGTTGTATGCAATGCAACCCGTAATTTGGTAAATTGTTAAATAATTTAGTTTGATTTTTTTATTTTTATTATTTTATTTATATAGGTATATATGGATAATCTGGCTCTTAATTATAGTTTTTTTTCGTGTTCTTCTACGTCAAGTTTTGTTAGTGCGGACAGTCATGACTCGGCCGTCCCACGCTCCCTGCATGATAACCTTTCTGATCTTTTTTCCAATTACCCGAGTAACCTTCATATCGCCCATATCAACGCTCAGAGTGTTCCTGGTCATTATTCAGATCTTCTGGCATCTTTTAGCAGCGTTCACCTCGACATTCTTCTCAACTCTGAATCATTTTTAAAGCCTTCCCTTCCTTCAACTCACTTCGCACTTCCTGGTTTTGTGTTGCTTCGCAACGACAGGACGGGAAAGGGCGGTGGCGGTGTTGCTGTCTACTTACGCGCTGACCTTCCTCATAAGGTTATTTGTTCTTCTCCTTCTCTTTATTCTGAATCGGCTGAATACATCTTTCTGGAAGTTATGGTCAACAGTACTAAGATTTTGGTAGCTTGTACAGCCCAAACCTACACGTTAACTATTTTGATGATCTTGACATGCAGCTGAATGACCTGTGTCCCCAGTACAGTCATATCATCATTATGGGTGACTTTAATACATGTTTACTGAAAGATGATGCTCGTGCTCGTAGACTGCAGAGCCTGCTATAATCTGTAAATCTACATATTCTTCCCCTTTCTGCTACTCACCACTCACCAAATTCTTCTCCTTCTCTGCTCGACCTTATGATTGTCTCTTCTCCTTCTAATGTTTCTGATCATGGTCAACTTCCAGCATGCTTCTCGTATCACAATCTTCTCTACCTCTCCTATCGTATCCGTACCCCCAAGCGTAAACCTAAGCTTTTACATTTACGCAGCTACAAGGGTATGAATCTGGAGGCATTACAGCGTGATGCGAGTATTATCGACTGGAGCCCTGTGGCAGATACCAGCGATATCGACGAGAAAGTGTACCTTTTTACCTATCTCATACTTGAACTCTATGATCGTCATGCCCCAGTGCGACTTGTCAAGGTAAAGCGCGAACCGGCGCCTTGGATTACGTCTGAAATTCAGGATGCCATGGCTCGGAAGAACAGAGCGAAGCGGAAATTTGAACGCAGACCCACATCTGAAAACCTTTCTCACTATAAGATCGCACGCAACCGCTGCAATCATTTATGCCAGACCGCCAGAAGAAACTATTTTCACGACAACCTAGTTGACCGTAGCTCTGGCGATGTCTGGAAATTCTTAAGGTCTGTTGGTGTTGGCAGATCACAGGAAAACGCCTGTAAGGATATTGACCTTACGGCCTTAAATTATCATTTTTCTATGCCTCCTATCACTCTTGATCCTTCTACCAAATCTTCTACTCTACTTGAACTTACCTGTCTCCCTGCACCTCGCTGTACCCCTTTTCATTTCTCTCCCGTTGCCTTAGAGGATGTCAAAAAATCAGTTTTAGCCATCTCTTCCTCTGCAATCGGCAATGACGGCTTGTGCTCTCGTATGATTTTTCCTATTCTTCCGCAACTACTTCCCATCCTATCTTATATCTTTGACTTCTCTTTGACTTCCCGTTCCTTTCCCGCAGCCTGGAAACTAGCTCATGTAATTCTTCTGCCAAAAACTTCAAATCCTTCCTCATTTGCGCAGTACAGCCCATTTCCATACTTCCCTTTCTGTCCAAAGTCCTTGAGCACATTGTACACCGTCAAGTATCCAATTTCTTAACATCCTTTAACCTTATTTCCCCTTTTCAATCCGGTTTCCGCCCTGGCCATAGCACTGTAACCGCTCTCCTTAAAGTTACTGACGACATCCGCTGGGCTATGGAAAACAAATCACTCACTATCCTCGTCTTACTTGATTTTAGTTCGGCGTTCAATTCTGTGGATTTTGATATCCTCTTAGGCATCCTCCAAACAACCAACTTTTTTTCTTCCTCTCCGCCATGAAGAGTCTTTCTCTGATTGGTGTGATGTAGTTGCGGGCGTGCCTCAGGGTGGTGTCCTATCTCCTCTTCTTTTCTCCATCTTTATTAACTCTGTCTCCTCTGTTATTTCCTCTAATTATCACTTATATACAGATGATTTGCAGATCTACAGGCATTTCCGATTATCTGAAGTGGAGTCTGCTATCGATGCTATGAACAGCGACCTGGCTAGCATCAGCAGGTGGGCAAGGTCTTATGGCCTGCAGATAAACCCTGCTAAGTCACAAGCTCTGATAATTGGCAGCAGGCATTACCGTAACGCGCTTGATCTGTCCTCACTGATGCCTCTCAGTCTCGACGGTGTTGTGATCCCCATCTCCGACACAGCTAAAAATCTTGGAGTAATGTTGGATTCACATTTGTCATGGCGTGATCAGGTCAACGAGGTAAGTCGTAAGGTACACTTCTCCTTCCACTCGCTGAAGTGTCTCCAGACCTTCTTACCTTTAAAGACTGAAATTTTATTAGCTCAATTGTTAATTCAGCCGATCATTGACTACGCCAACGCCTGCTACCTTGATGCCACAGAGGAGCTACTAAATAAACTTGAGAGATTGCAAAATATTTGTATCCGTTTTGTTTATGGACTCAAGAAGTATGATCATGTTTCTCACTTCCGCAAGGAACTCAAGTGGCTCCCGATCCGCCTTCGCAGGAACACTCGCATTCTATGTCTCCTATATAATATCCTTCATAATCCCCGCTACCCTCCTTACTTGCGTGAGCGTTTTTCCTAGGTCCGTTCCCCCGATGTCCTTTGTAGATCCCATCTCAAATCCCACCTCAAAATCCAACCTCATACCACTGATTTCTATTCCTTCTCCTACTCTGTCCATGCTGTCCGACTGTGGAATGCGCTGCCGCCTAACATACGGGACTCTCCTTCCATTTCTGTTTTTAAAAGACGTACAAAAGATCACTTTCTCTCCTCTCTTCCATAATTTTTATCCATATATATATATCTGTTTCATATATTTTTAGTAGTTTTGTAACCACTTATATATTGTATATTTTGTGATTTTATGTATTTTTTAATTTTTATTAATATTAGTTTATTTATTTTTTCTTTTTGTACACTGTGTCTATGTCTCTTTTCTAATATTTCCTGTCATAGGTCTGCTGGAAGAAATTTCATTTGAAATAAGCAGTACCTTTGTACCTTTTTATCTTTATATATTAAGTATCGTTTGTAAATTGTTTGTACAATCGGGGACAACGAAGCCTTATCACTTTTTAAAAGATTTCGTTTGACGTTCGACGCAGGCGACTGGCACGGAAGCTCCGCCCTCCCGGGACGTTGACCAATTAGGACATTGCAGTAACGAGATGGAAATATATGCTTAACCTATTTTTGTGGACGTCAGTCGCATCTCACTGTTTGTTCAATGTTGACGTTCGCTGTTTTCTCCGTTACTTTGACTACTGTGTACGAATACTCGCGCGTGTTTACCGGACTTTTATTTTGTTTGTGTGATATCTAAAATTGCCGATCGAAGAGCGAATAAATTTATTAGTTAAATTGCGGATGACCTGCGAATATTTGTAAGTATTAAAATTATAATTATATTTTAATCGTTATGTTTTTATAAGTCAGCCTAAAACCAGATAGATAAAAAGTCTGCAAAGTAGTGGGTTAGAAAAATAAATTATTAACGTGAACTACATAATACTTAATTCTAGTTGGTCAAAATTGTTTTAGATACTAATTATTATTGCACTAAACATGAAAACAGATTTATTCAGTGTTGTTCACGGTGACATTTCGTGTGTAAAAATGCCTGTTGTGACGCTAAGTAGGGATGTTTTCAGAATTGATTGCGTGAGTCATGATGATCGTGATCTTTGTGGCCAATTCTATTTTTTTTTATTCAAACTTCCCTATATTACACGTCACATATAGGAATACACATACTTTTAAAAAGAACTACAGCTTTAACGCACTGTATGAAGTAAGTCAGTGCATTTTCATTCATACTTTTGTTGGGATTTATGTAACCATACCAAACGAGTGATATGTTAAATAGAAAAAGTTATAGCTAAATAGATAGTTCGGCTATATTCTTGTTTAGGGTATACACATTATTTTAAAGAATAATCTTTTTATAATAGTGTTTTGTTAGGTGTTTTTTTTTTCAATAATATTTCATTCTTTACGGTTATTATAATATCAGATCTTTAAAAGAATAATTAAATAAACGTGTTAATTTTAATTTCATAAATGAAACAATAAATAGCAAAGTCGGCCGGTTTGGCCGGAGCTATAACAATGGAATTCCACTGCTATAGATAAAAAACTAGTCGGCTCACTTTTAACAAAAGAGTCATAAACCAGAGCTTGCGAGTACTTGTTTTCGCAAAGCGCATGTTAGTTATTATGACGAAATAAAATCATATTTACTGGATTGAAAAAATATATATTTTGTATTTGGTTAAGTCAAGTATTTTCATCAAAGTTAGCCACTGGTGCCACTGCAAAATGTATTAATAAACAAGCTCGCGCTAATAAACATTTTTTTATTGGAGTAGATTAAAAAATGGTCGTTTTAATTTTTGAGAGAGAATTTGTTATAATCGTGTAGGTGATTTAGACCACGGAAGAGCAAAGTAGGTAATACATAGATGAACAAATTAGCAGAGAGTAGTGATAGTCTAGTAGGTTGGTATTACCCGTTATAACTTCAGTCTCGAGTTCGAACCCAACTTGTCTGATTCTTCGAAATCTATTTTTGATAACAGTCTTTGGTTGTTTTTGTAAACTTATTAGAATTGTATTACATATGGATTAATTGTTTAAACATTTTGTTTGCAGCGCTCTTACAGTAAGGCTGTGGATTAGACGATAGGAAGGAATGATGAAAGAAAGGATGGAAGACTAAATAACTGCCCGCGGGAAGTGACGACATGGCCTGTCATCAACGAAGAAGACTGACAGCGGAGGCTGAGAACCTAAGAAGGCGAACCTTTTACTACGACGACCATTGATCGACAATTCGTCTTTTCTATGCAAACAGAACATTTAATAGGCAATCAGAAAGCCTCTAAAATAAATAAAATACATTTAATCTATATAGGTAGAAATTTTTGCTAGAGATTTGTTTGTTAACTTTCAATGATTAAATTGGGACGTTGATTCTGATGAGTATATGTAATATAATAGTAGCATAATTCTTAGCAGTCTTATTATATTTAAAGAGTCATTCGAGGTATATTATCAGCCCCCTGACGGTTTAAAGTAGTGTTATAAGTTCCACCAATAATCTTCTTATTAACCTCTAAAGATATAATACGACTATAATGCGAGCTATTGGAAAATTGGTTGGCATTGTTAATATAATATGTAGTATATATTATAGTAACAATGCCAACCAATTTTTTGCTATACGTATACCTATTATAGTATTTTAACATTAACACACTAAACGGACGTCGGGTGTAGAATAAAAGCTACAAAAAATCTATGAGAAACGATAAAAAAACAGTAACATCTTATTACAAACCTTAAACTTATTGTCAAACAGTTCAATTTTGCTCGCGACAGCTTATTGTTATCGTTAAAGTGTACTCAAGAACTGTAATCTAATGCACAAAATGCAACTCTCTCTATCCTGCGCGCACGCCATGCGTTAGAAAAGGACAGAAATATATACCTTTTGTTTGTCTTTTTCGGATAGTTAGACCGACACTAAAATCATAAATATTATTTTGGTTGTCAAACCATTGAAGCAGAATATCTAATTGATACAAGGTATTTTTTTTTATTCGATTATAACCGTCTTTTGGCCCCGGCAGTTAGAAGTGCATGCCCGACTTCCCTTTAGTTTTTTGTAAAACTCTGTTAAACATGATTTAAAAATAATTTAAATAAATATTATGGATTCAGTAAAATAGCTACCTACTATTACTACTACGTAGTGTAATTTTTTTATTGTTATAAGAATTTGTTTATTTGACGTAAGCCTAATAAATAACATTTATTGACTAATATAAAAATATGCATAAAGGACCATCATTAATTATGTAATTGTATTTTTCTTTAAACCTGTGATTGACGACTTTTTTTTGGTAGAGATCTTTGTAGTTAGCCTGAGCGCAGTCTTTGACTGCTTCACCGGACTTTTAGTACTAAATGTGATACTATAGCATTACACCAGGAAATAACAGTTTTGTCTCGCCTCGCATTATAATCTGGTATGACAAGCACGGAATAAAACCACCGTAGTCTTTACCGCGAGCTCGTGGCTCGCCTGTCGATCACAACCGACAATTACACTTTTATATTATTATATTTGCTTGTAAAAGTTTAAACTTAGATATTACTTGCATTTTTACAACATAATGAATATTCATGATGACAATTATTTTGATTTTATGTTTACAATCTAAAAAAAATATTCTTTATATGCTTTCATTTTACTTTTCTTTTTTGGAACGAAGCCGTCTAGCCCCCTTTCTCAACGCGCGATAAGTAGAACGAAGTTCCTTATTTAAATTAATATTTTTAATAATCTATTAAATTAATCTAATTAATATTGGTAGAATCTACTCGTGATCAGAGGGCTGGTTTGTTCCTTGCACAGAGAATCGGCATAGCCATTCAACGTGACAATGCTCCCAGCCTTCTGGGCACGTTCCCCGCCATTGACAGGGATGACGATGAGTTCTTTGACGCCGTTTAGTTTTGATTTATGTTAGTTTTAATTTTAGTATTTTTAGAGTTTGTTCTTATATTAGATTTAATTGTGTATTAATAAATGATTATTCCATATTAGATTTAATGAATAAATAAGTATTAAATCAATTTAAAAATATAGATTTTTTTTTATTTTTAATTTACTAAATCTAATTAATTTTAAAATTATTAATTTAGTTTAATAAATAATATATTATTATTTTTTTATATTTTTTATTAATTAAATTTAATTAATTATAGAATTATAACTTTAATTTAATTAATAATAATTTAATTTAACAAATAATTTTAAATAAAAAAAAAAAAACAAAAAATACCCTAATTAAATTATTGATATTAATTTTATTATTTTATTATTATATAAATCCAGCAGAATCAACAACAAAATAAATGATACTACCATTGATGGTCGCCGTCGATGGTCGATTTGGGTCATAATTTTGATAGCAAATAGTAACAAGAGTGAACAATTATATTGTTAGAACTACTCATTCAAGGTTTTTTTTATGAAGGATGAAATATCGAGATTTACCAATTAACTAAATACCCGTTATTATTCAGTTTTACTTTAACCAAAACGAGTTATCTACCAAATACTTAATTATTAAATTATTTCTAAATATTATTTCCACAAAATATCCTACATCTAACTAACATATCATCGTAGTAAATACAACTTATCAGTTAAACCGAGTTGTTTGTGTAGTGCGAGAACTTCGAAACTCAGAACCGAGTAAAAAACAACACAACGCGACGAGCGCGGCGAATCTTTAATTATAATTATAAGTTGTCATTTTCTGAACTATGCTAGAGGCATCAACACGTGAGCGTAATAACGGTAGCTCTCATTATGTTTATACTTTTAATAATCTAATAAATAAAAATGTAATTTGAAGTATCTAATTTTTTTTATTTTGTTTATTCCTTACTTCTATAAAAACATGCTGAAGTTCATGGAGCCAGTCGTTGACCGACCAGCATCGTCTCCTTGTTGCGTGTTTACTCCTTGTTTCCTAGGTGTAGACGCAAACTTAAAAAATATTGCTATCACAATTAAAGGCGCAACTAAATTTACACTCCAGACTCCATTGAAAAGAATACCTGCTACACACACAGGGAAAGGTGGTAAGGTTCAGATATTGGGTTTATTGAGCTTTAAAACTCTAAACTGGAGTATAAACGGTGATTTAGACATTTTAAGTTTACATCTAATTCGTATTTTAGTAGTAGTAAAATGCATTGTGCCTCCTACATAAATTAACTTAAACAAAGCAACTAATAATAACATTTAAAGGTAGGTAGTGATGCAATTTTACTATTAAGTAAACAAAATATTAAAAACATAAAAATCCCGACTAGCTTTAAATAATAATTCATATTTTCTCAACCCAAATTACATTTAAACATAACATTATGCAACAAATTGCATAAATAACAAAAAAAGACATTAGTAGTATTTATAATAATACTATAACATAATGATAATATCCTGTGACAACTTACACACAGCAATCTGATACCAAAGTAAGCAGAGCTTGTTTTATGGTTACCAGAAAACTGATAAATATCCTCATATATTTCTACTACATTTTACTGATTAAATACACCCAGGCCCAGAACAAATGATTGCGCTCATTAAAAAAAATAATTGTCCTGGGTGGGAATCAAACCCACAACCTCCGGTCGCAGATCAGCCATTTATAAAAACAGATTTAGAAAACACACTCAACAGATGAAGTAAAAAATCGTCAATTTCGTTTTAATCACCCATCGAAATAATAGAAAAATGTCGAAATCTGTCAAGACGTTTAAAAAAGAAATCTAGAAACTTATTATGAGACATGAGCAATAAACGTGTGTTATGTGTAAACACATAACTGTCGGTAAAGCTAGCTTTCTTCGTAACTCTATTTTTTTTTTTGCAAATATACTGAAAATCGAATAAAAAAATATCATCTTAATATTCTAGCATTTATAGGTTACATAATCGACTCCACATTTTAATGAAAATATGTGCATAAGAGAAACATATAGCGCAAGTCGTCAAAACATTCGTAGTATTTAGTGACGACAACAACGAACATTACATACGATATATTGTTTCACTCGTGCACAGTGTCAACTTTAACAATGACACTGGCATGATAGGTACTATAATATTAAAACACAAATCAGAAATAAGGGGGCGTCGCCGCGTGTCGCTAGCGTTAGAAAGAGCGCAAGCGACGAAAACCGTTTCTCGACGGTAAGGTGATAAGGCGAAGATGTCCCCGATTGTACATAAATAAATAAATAAATAAATATCCTTAATCATTTCTTTAACTTTATTCCTTTCCGAATAAGCTAGCCTATATGGCTATATACACAACAGGGGTTCGTGGCGGGCCACACCCTTGGCCTCCGAGGAGCCCGGCCTTGACTCCCTTGGACTTTTATTTGTGGCTTGAGCTCAAGAACTTGGTGTATCGTGAGGAACACCAAACACGCGACTCTTTGATAAGTGCGATAGTGGACGCTTTTAATATCGTGAGACGTGACAGAGACACTTTAATGAAACTGAAAGGCAATCAGTTAAAACGTGCTCGTTTGTGCATTGAACGTAGTGGTTTACATTTCGAACAATTACTCCGCTACCGTTAAGTGTAAGTACTCGTACTTTGTAAATAAACATTTAAAAGTAGGTTAGGTAATCAAAATCATTGTAAATAAGTTGATTCCATTTTTAAATACCTACGCCTTAAATACTTAATTATCAAATTCCGACTTTTTTTAAAGATACCTATTTTGATTTTTTAAGTATTTATGACGATCCTAAGCCCGTAAAAGTTTGAAGCGAAAATTTGAATTACTTATTGGTTTTGTGTTTTATTAAATCACGAGTAGCGATCAGCTGATTTACACGCGAAGTGCAACGACCGCGCGGCGTTCGGGGTAACCGCGCGCCCGCCCGCGTAGGTAGGTATAGCGCGATGTATTACTGGTTGAAGTCACTTTCGAGTTTTGTTTATAACAATTGTTAATCCGCCATTTATTGAGTCTAATTTTTTTTATATATATTAATCGATTGTATGACCGATACAAACTCATTTCGCTTCGGGAAAACAACGACCTAATATTCACGCTGTATGTTTTCAAGTAAACGTCTCAGAGTAAATATTTACAATGCCAGGCGGTTTTGAACAGCATAAGACCTTGACAGGCGAGGGGACAGCTGCTAAGGGCATACAAATAAGAAATGTTACATGAACGCATACAGTTAATGCAATGTATTTTATTGGGTTTTATGCAATCTACATTATTTTTAACATTCATTTTCTTCAGCATCATCCGAAATTTCGCTATCGGGTGATTCTTTGAAACACAGTTTTGACAACATTTTCATTGAAGAACATAAGAATGCAATGTCCTACCCAAATATCCTTTGCAGGTGTTATGTAAATAGATAATATGTATCATGGCCTTATATTACTAATGCGATTAATTTAATCAAATATTATTTATGTTTGCAGATAATAGTCAATTCTAATTAATCTGGTATGTCCCAACGTCGGTTTTTGTTAAATAATTTTGTTTCCTGGTGCCAATACTCGAAATACAAAAAATATTGTAAGTTGTATCGATATTTGAAAGTTTATTTCGCAATATTATCTAACTTCAACTAAAATACTTGTAAATTCTAGTAATTACAAAACTTTAAAAATTGTCCCCGACTAAAGTGATAATTCGTCTGGCGCATCTTTGCCATGCAAGAATTCAACGTAAACATCAAGTATTTCATACAACAAAATCGACTCGTGATTGGCTGCGCCAGTCATTGCCCAACCATGGTGTGGAGTGAGTGGGCGTCGCGTGTATTTGGCGAAAAAACGCGAAACACTCGTGGTCTGGCGATTGTAAGGTAAGCGGCATAATTAATCTGTCTTAATTTATGAATTGTACAATCGGGGACATCTTCGCCTTATCACCTTACCGTCGAGAAACGGTTTTCGTCGCTTGCGCTCTTTCTAACGCTAGCGACACGCGGCGACGCCCCCTTATTTCTGATTTGTGTTTTAATATAGTACCTATAATTGCCAGTGTCATTGTAAAAGTTGACACTGTGCACGAGTAAAACAATATATCGTATGTAATGTTCGTTGTTGTCGTCACTAAATACTACGAATGTTTTGACGACTTACGCATTATGTTTCTCTTATGCACATATTTTCATAAAAATGTGGAGTCGATTATGTAAACTATAAATGCTAGAATATTAAGATGATTTTTTTTATTCAATTTTCAGTATATCTGCAAAAATAATAATAATAGAGTATCGAAAAAAGCTAGCTTTACCGACAGTTATGTGTTTACACATAAGTATGTAATTTATCATTATTCTTACTCGGAAATCAAGGAACTGTTAGGTTTATTGCTCATGTCTCATAATAAGTTTCTAGATTTCTTTTTTTAAACGTCTTGACAGATTTCGTCATTTTTCTATTATTTCGATGGGTGATTAAAACGAAATTGTCGATATTTTACTTCATCTGTTGAGTGTGTTTTCTAAATCTGTTTTTATAAATGGCTGATCTGTGACCGTAGGTTGTGGGTTTGATTCCCACCCAGGACAATTCTTTTTTTGATGAGCACAATCATTTGTTGTGTGTCTGGGTGTATTTTATCAGTAAAATGTATTAGAAATATATGAGCATATTTTTCAGTTTTCTGGTAACCATAAAACAAGCTCTGCTTACTTTGGTATTAGATTGCTGTGTGTAAGTTGTCACAGGATATTATCATTATGTTATAGTATTATTATAGATACTATTTCTTTTTTTTATTTATGTAATTTGTTGCATAATTTTATGTTTAAATGTAATTTGGGTTGAGAAAATACGAATTATTATTAAAAGCTAGTCGGGATTTTTGTTTACTTAATAGTAAAATTGCATCAATACCTATCTTTAAATGTTATTATTAGTTGCTTTGTTTAAGTTAATTTATGTAGGATGCACAATGCATTTTACTACTACTAAAATACTAATTAGATGTAAACTTAAAATGTCTAAATAGTATTTTAATACTATTTACTTACTAAAATCACCGTTTATACTCCAGTTTAGAGTTTTTAAGCTCAATAAACCCAGTATATGAACCTTACCACCTTTCCCTGTGTGTAGCAGGAATTCTTTTCAATGGAGTCTGGAGTGTAAATTTAGTTGCGCCTTTAATTGTGATAGCAATATTTTTTAAGTGTGCGTCTACACCTAGGACGCTTGTAACAAGGAGTAAACGCGCAACAAGGAGACGATGCTGGTCGGTCAACGACTGGCTCCATGAACTTCAGCATGTTTTTTTTAAAATAAGGAATAAACAAAATAAAACAAATTAGATATTTCAAAATATATTTTTATTTATAAGATTATTAAAAATCTAAACATAATGAGAGCTACCGTTATTACGCTCACGTGTTGATGCCTCTAGCGTAGTTCAGAAAATGACAAAAATAACTTATAATTAAAGATTCACCGCGCTTGTCGCGATGTGTTGTTTTTTTACAGTCGGTTCTGAGTTTCGAAGTTCTCGTACTAGAACAATAACTCGGTTTAATTGATAAGTTGTATTTACTATGATGTTATGTTAGTAAGATGTAGGATATATTGTGGAAATAATATTTAAAGAAATAATTTAATAATTATTTGGTAGATAACGCATTTTGATTAAAGTAAAACTGAATAATAACCGGTATTTAATTAATTGGTAAATCTCGATCTTTCATCTTTCATAAAAAACCTTGAATGAGTAGTTCTAACAATATAATGGTTCACTCTTGTTACCATTTGCCATCAAAATTATGACCCAAATCGACCATCGATCTCGGCGGTGCAATTAGCAACCACTTAGCATCTAACTAAGCTTACAGTCAATTACAAGTAGGGATATTATATCTTATTAAATTTAAGTTTATAAGAATAATAAAAAACTTGTGAGGTGTCAAGGGACACCCGGATGGAACGAAGTTCCTTTCGATTAATTAGTGAAGTAATTATAATATATACACTTCTCATCAAAAAAATCGAAACACTTTCGTTTTTATTGTTTTTGTCCTATTTTTTTACAAAATAGAATTAATTCCATGAAAAAAAAAACATTATTGTGTAGCTGGCAGTTTGGTCATACAGTAAGAAGAAAAAAATCAAAATTCGAAATTAGAATTTCATTTGTTTATCCTATAAATGAAATTAATCACTGTTTTGAGACAAATGTGTATTTAGGGTTGGAGTACGTTTCTCGTTTAAAAACTAAAAATTAGCGCTTGTCTTTAAACTTTTTGTTTCTTATTTCGTTTACTGTGACTTTGGGACGTCTGAAAAAACTTTTTTTTCTAAAACATATGGATACTTCGCCCGCAGAAGCCGCCCAAGTGGTGGCATTGCTTGATTATGGACTTAGTCAGCGTGTTGTGGCTGCAAGATTGCATCTAAGCTTATCATCTGTTCATAGAGTCTACAAACGCTATCGGGAGACTGGTTCGTTCACGCGCCGTTCAGGATCTGACAGGAATCGGGTCACTTCTGAGCGAGATGATCGATTTATTGTAACAACTTCTTTACGAAATCGACGTCTTAACGCTTTTCAACTGCAGCAGCAGCTTCGCGTTGTACTAAGAGTAGCTGTAAGTGACTCTACAATAAGAAGAAGGTTGAAGGAACGCGGATTGGCACCGCATAAGCCAGCGAATGGGCTGAAATTAACTGCAGACCATCGAAGAGCGCGCCTTAACTTTGCACGCGAGCACCTAACTTGGTCATACCTTCAGTGGAGCAAAGTACTGTTTTCTGATGAGTATAAAATTATGCTGTATGGTAACGACGGAAGGAACAAGGTCTACAGAAGAGATGGAGAACGCTTTGCACAATGCTGCATTGAAGAAAAGATCAGCTATGGTGGCGGTTCGTGGACGGTTTGGGGAGGAATCAGCGCCGACGGTAAGACAGAACTTGCCTTTGTATCTGGGCCACGGCTGCCTGCACTAAACTCTCATCGGTACATCGAACAGTGTCTTGAACCTCATGTGATGCCCTATGCACATTTTATTGGCAACGACTTCATATTCATGCACGACAATGCTAGAGCTCACACCGCGGGCGTCGTACGAGATTATCTTACCGAAGTCGGTATCTCCATTATGGTATGGCCAGCAAGAAGCCCGGACATGAATCCCATTGAACATCTACGGGATGAATTAAAGAGACGAATTCGAGCAAGAGATCCAGCCCCAGAAACACTTAGCCAGCTGCAAAATGCAATCCAAGAGGAATGGGATAATATACCACAACATGTGATCGTGACTCTCATCCGATCGATGAAGAACCGTATGGAAGCAGTAATAAGAGATCGCGGAGGGAATACAAGTTATTAAATAAACGTTTCTTACTTTTTTTTTTTCATTTACGCGTGTTGTTTACCCATTTCCTTCAAATTCCATACAGGGTAAAAATTACTCATTAAACAAAATACGAAACCTATGAAGACTTAATTTGAATTTAGAACATTAACATTAGGATTTAAAAACCTCACACTACTCACTATTAAATAACATTTTATATTTATTCCTAAATATGCACATTTTTCTGATAATCCTTGTCAAATCATAAACTGCGAGGTGTTTCGATTTTTTTGATGAGAAGTGTATATTTTTTAAGTTATAATAAATAAAACAAAAAATTAACAAATATAATGTAATATAAACTTAATCAGTAGGCTCAATTTTAGTAATGGTATTATAACTGATATTATAACTGAAGTTGGAAACATAATGTTTGGGATTCTATTTTCTTTAAATGTCTTGAAAAATCTGGATCAATGGTAGTATTATATTTTGTTGTTGATTCTGCTGGATTTAATTAATAATAAATTTTATTTAGAAAATAATAAATTTAATTAAATTGATATTAATAATTTTATTAGGGTATTTTTTTTGTTTCTTTTTTTTTTTAATTTAAATTCATAATTAATTAAATTAAATTATTATTAATTAAATTAGATGAATAATTTTATAACTAATTAAATTAAATTAATAAAAAGAAATATATATACAGTGTGTTACGAAACCCCTGTCCGACCCGAAAGGGTATTATAGGGTTCACAATCAAATGCCCAAATAAAATATCAAATTTGGAATATTCATGATGATAACAATAATAATGAACTTTGAAATAATATAGCCTTTGAAATCCATACATTTGAAGATAAATCAAAAACTCCATCACCATTTTCGTCGGTATTAATGGTGGCCTTTTGTATGATCATTTGGCACAACCTGAGATGATGCCGTCAATATCACACGCAATTTGGAGAAAAAAAAAATTTAAGGTTACATTTTTTTTTATTTTTTTTTCCTTCTTTGTAATTAGATATCGATACCTAACAACCCCTTAACGGATCGGACAAGGGTTTTCTAACACCCTGTATAAAAAAAATATTAAATTAATTTAATAAATATTAAGATTATTAAAAATATTAATTTAAATAAGGAACTTCGTTCCAATTGATAAATTAGCATGCGGACGCCGCACAGCTTACAATAGCTTACTATAGCAAAAAGTGTCGTTAAAACTTTTCGTAAGATTTTTTTCCGATTTTATCTAAGTTTAAACTTTTACAAGATCATAATATATATATAAAAGTATAACACCGTCGGTTGTGATCGACAAGCGAGCCACGAGCTCGTTGTAAAGACTACGGTGGTTTTATTCGGTGCTTGTCATACCAGATTATAATGCGAGGCGAGACAAAACTGTTGTTTCTCGGTGTATTGCTATAGTAACACATTTAGTACTAAAAGTCTGGTGAAGCAGTCAAAGACTGCGCTCAGGCTAACTACAAAGATCTCTACCAAAAAAAAAAAAACATTTGCACTAAAACTGAAGTGCCTAAAAACGGAAGCTACCTTATGTGATATAATATTATTTATTAATAGCCATGATTATACTTAGAAAAAAATAATCTACAAAGAAACGAAAAAAAAGCTGTCTAGAACTATAAAGATTATAATTATAAGAATGACTGAAAAAACGTATGCGTGTTTAATGTATTGCTTATAATTATAACACATACACAAAAAAAACGCCGTTATCTGGCGGCTCCTTTCGCCCCTCGGTGATCGACGCATAGTTTTTGACAACGCGCCGTGTCGCGCCAAATGCCAAACCGCGGTAAAGTTTGTTCGTAAATCACAGGTTTCAAGAAAAATACAATTACATAATTAATGAAGGTCCTTTATCCAGTCAATAAATGTTATTTATTAGGCTTACGTCATCATCATACTCTTCGTAGTAGTAATAGTAGGTAACTATTTTACTGAATCCATAATATTTATTTAAATTATTTTTAAATCATGTTTAACAGAGTTTTAAAAAAAACTAAAGGGAAGTCGGGCATGCATTTTCTAACTGCCGGGCCAAAAGACGGTTATAATCGAATAAAAAAAAAATACCTTGTATCAACTAGATATTCTACTTCAATGGTTTGACAACCAAAATAATACTTATGATTTTAGTGTCAGTCTAACTATCCGAAAAACACTAAACAATCAAAAGGTATATTTCTATTCTTTTCTAACGCATGGCTTGCGCGCAGGATAGAGAGAGTTGCATTTTGTGCATTACATTACAGTTCTTGAGTACACTTTAATGATAACAATAAGCTGTCGCGATCAAAACTGAACTGTTTGACAATGAGTTTAAATAATAAGATGTTACTGTTTTTTTTATTGTTTCTCATAGATTTTTTGTAGCTTTTATTCTACACCCGGCGTCCGTTTAGTGTGTTAATGTTAAAATACTATAGTAGGTATATGTATAGTAGTAGTATATATTATATTAACAATGCCAACCAATTTTCCAATGGCTCGCATTATACTCATATTTAAATCTTTAGAGGTTAATAAGAAGATTATTGGTGGAACTTATAACACTACTTTAAACCGTCCGGGGGCTGAAAATATACCACGAATGACTTTTTTAAACATTATAAAACTGCTAAGAATTATGCTACTATTATATTAAATATCCTCATCAGAATCAACGTCCCAATTTAATGATAGAAAGTTAAAATAATTGTTACAAGAAAGTTTTAAAAACATCTAGCAAACAAATATCTAGCAAAAATTTCTACCTATATAGATTGTATATATTTTATTTTAGAGGCTTTCTGTTTGCCTATTAAATTTTCTGTTTGAATATAAAAGACGAATTATCGATCAATGGTCTTCGTCGGAGTAAAAGGGTCGCCTTCTTAGGTTCTCAGCCTCCGCTGTCAGTCTTCTTCGTTGATGACAAAGTAACCATGTCGTCGCTTCCCGCGGGTAGTTATTTAGTCTTCCATCCTCTTACTATCGTCTTATCCACAGCCTTACTGTAAGAGCGCTGCAAACAAAATGTTTAAACAATTAATCCATATGTAATAAAATTCTAATAAGTTTACAAAAACAACCGAAGACTGTTATCACAAATAGATTTCGAAGAATCAGACAAGTTGGGTTCGAAATACTGAAATGAAAAAATGAAAATACTTGACCTAACCAAAAACAAACAAAATGTTTTTTTTTTCAATCCAGTATTTATGATGTTATTTGAAATCATTTGGTCATAATAACTAACATGCGCTTTGCGAAAACAATTACTCGCAAGCTCTGGTTTATGACTCTTTTGTTAAAAGTCAGCCGACTAGTTTTTTATCTATAGCAGTGGAATTCTATTGTTATAGCTCCGGCCAAACCGGCCGACTTTGCTACGTATTGTTTCATTTTTTAAATTAAAATTAACACGTTTATTTAATTACTCTTTTAAAGGTACTAGATCTGATATTATAATAACCGTAAGTAGTATATTATTGGGCATTCTGTCCCACTTGTTCGCTCATGCTTGCGCATTCGCGACGTGGGACAGAATACCCAATAATATTTCTGGTAATTAACATGAAGTTTGATGGAATACGTAATAAAGTTTTATAACGGCAAATTAATAAATAAATACTGAATGAATGCAAACCAGTATATCCAATAATATTTCTGATAATCAGAACTTGTGCATTCTGTCCCACTCTTGTATACCTTACCTTGTAGTCGATGGGCGAATAAATATTAAGGTGATCAGTATAATTACTCATTCTCATTCAAACTACGATACACTCAAAGCATGAAATTTGTAAAACAACCACAGTCGCTGCGCTTTAACACAATCTGCGAGGAAGTTTGTAAGACCGCTTTTCGTCATAGCGAATTATTGCCTAATTCAATACGATGCATCATATGCGGGCCTTCCAACTGTGGAAAAACAAATTTATTAATTGGTCTTCTTTTACATGAAAATGGTTTAAGATTTCAAAATGTGTATGTATATTCAAAAACCCTGCAACAACCGAAATACGTTTTTTTAGAAAAGGTTTTACAACTTGTACCACTTATTTCTCTTCAGAAATATCAGGGAAATGAAGAAGTACTAAGGGTTCAGGACGCAAAACCAAATTCTATTATTATTTTTGACGATGTTGCTTGTGAAAATCAAAATAATATGCGTGATTACTTTGCTATGGGAAGACACAAGAACATTGATGCTTTTTATCTGAATCAAACATATAGTAAAATTCCTAAGCAGTTAGTTAGAGACAATACAAACCTGATCATACTCTTTAAGCAAGATGATATCAATTTAAGACATGTTTATGAGGAGCACGTTAGCACTGACATGACTTGGTTAGAATTCAGAGAAATGTGTTCGGAAATTTGGAAAGAACCTTTTAATTATGTTGTGATCAATAAAGATTGTTCTAAAAATAATGGCTGTTATAGGAATAAGTTTGACACTTTTGTGGTGTTTGATTAAAACAACCTATATTTAAGTAGAATATTTTTATGACCTCGTTACTCTTCATACAGAGCTCATTCGATCACTACCTTCTTAACACAATGGAACAATCAATAAAAAGGCAAATTGTGAATGCTGCAGAAGCTGTAAAGAAAAAAGTAAAAATGATGAGGAATATTGATATTGATAATAAGCAAGCATTGGAAACAGTTTTCAAGCCCGTGACTGAACCTCTTAAGTTAATTGCTAACGCTAATAATCATTCTCTGCTTGCCGAAGAAGATGAAGAAGCTAAAGTGTCAAACAAAGAAATTATAATGCAAAAAAACAAAGTTGGTTTAAAAAATAATATCGATCCAGTCGAATCTCAATCTGATACCGATAGTGATTCTTCATATCAATCACTTGTAGAAAGCAATCAAGGTTGTGATATATCATCCTGGTCAATATCATCAGAAGCATTAGCAGATGTTCCGTTTGGCGTCAGAGTAGAAAACGGGAAATTAATGTTAGGATCAGCTCGCATTACAATCGATGATGAATATATTATACTAGCGGGACGCAAATATCCAAATACATCTGGTATAAAACAGCTACTGTTAAAAAAAGACGTAGATTTAAGTTTGGTTTCAGACACTGATATGCAAAATTATAAATCAATGTTACTAAATACCAATGCTCATCGTCGGGACTATGATCCAAGTAAACCAATAAAAAGTAACAAAGGTCAAAAATATTTACAAATTATAAAACCTCTTTTCAAACTCCAAACACAGCACAAAGGAAAAGGACTACCTTTAATAAAAACTTGGAAAACAAACGTAAATTATGTATATTGGGACGATCCAAATGAATTGGTGGAGAGGTTAAAATTATTAATTGCATCTCGCGATGCTGGCAACACTGGATTAGACAATGAAATTATATCTATCATTGAAGAATTGCGTGAAAGTAAAATTATAAACACTAAAATAAATGATTTCGATTGATGAATATTTTATCATTTTACTATTAACCTTCGACTAAAGTACACTTTTAATATGAATGTAGATAAATTCGGACACTACATTCACAAAAGAATGCGTCTGTCAGAACTCTTTGATTGTTATGATAATGTCTTAACAAAATCAGATAGCGGAGAGTTTGATTTAAAAGCATCAAGATTAAGAGGAATAAGATCACCCATAGAGGCAGACGATGCTGCTAATAAGGATTATGTGGATCATTCCCAAGATAACATGAAGAAAGAAATAAATAAACTGATTGGGCAATTGCAACATTATGTTCAACTCGATATAAAAGCAAAGATTTCAGATGTTTTGTCTCACTTGGAAGACAAGTTTTATACCAAATCCGAAATAGATAAATTCCTCAAGAAACCTTCACAATGACGAAACAACAAATAGTTAACGAAATACACAAACAAGCACGACGAAATTTTCTTCGAAGACCTGTTATTATGAAGGGAATAGATGACTTATGGCAAGCTGATCTGATAGATATGCAAAATTTAAAAAAGTATAATAGAGGATTTAACTACATCTTAGTGGTGATTGACTGCTTCTCAAAATATGCTTGGGCTGTGCCTATAAAATCAAAAAATAAAATTTGTGTTACTAATGCATTTGAATCTATACTATACAACAGTAATCGTCAACCTGTTAATTTACAAACTGACTTGGGAACAGAATTTTACAATTGCACATTTAAAACTCTTATGAAAACATACAACATAAACCATTACTCTACTTTTTCTTGCAAAAAAGCTTCGATCGTTGAAAGATTTATCAAAACAATCAAAAATAAATTGTATAAATATTTTAGTTTAAATGGTAGTTATTACTGGTTAGGATTACTAGAGATTGTCTTAAAAACGTATAATAATACTAAGCATCGTACCATTCAATTTAAACCGATAGATGTAAATAAATCTAACGAACTGCTTATTAAAGATAACATAAAAAAAACATACAAATATACATCAGTAATGAGTAATGTAAGGACACCGAAGCTCAATGTAGGTGACTACGTTCGAATAAGTAAATATAAACAGCATTTTGAGAAAGGTTATACTCCTAACTGGTCAACTGAACTTTTTACGATAACAAGTATTAAAAACACACATCCAGTTACGTATCACTTAGAAGATCAACGAAAGCAAGCTATATTGGGAACTTTCTACGAACATGAATTGCAAAAAACTAGCTATCCCGATGTATACTTAATTGAAAAAGTTTTAAAAAAGAAAGGAAATAAGTTGTTTGTGAAGTGGTTAGGTCTAAACAATGGAGAAAATAGTTGGATCGACAAAACTGCAATTTTAGATTAAAGTTTATATTAAATAGAAAGTTTAGTTACATTTGTTTCATTACAACTTTGGTGATGCAAGGAGGTGGACTAGTTAATAGTATCATTAATAATTTACCGTTTGAAGTTCATTTGCCTGGTTACAATTATTGTGGGCCTGGCACAAAACTTGAAAAACGTTTACTACGTGGTGATCGAGGAGTAAATAAGTTAGACGACGCTTGTATGCAACACGATATAGCTTACGCAAAACATACAGACCTTTCTCTACGTCATAAAGCTGATTTACAACTTCTAAATATGGCAAAACAACGACTTAAATCAAAAGATGCGGGCAAAGGTGAAAAGCTTAGCTCATGGTTAGTGAGTAAAGTAATGAACGCCAAACTTAAAACTGGTGCTGGCATCAAAACATTCAAGAAATGTGTATCTAAAATAAGATCTAAACTCAAGAAATTAAAACACCATGATAGTAAATCATTAATCGACGCTGCTTATTCGGCAGCTATGAAAGTATTTCCAAACAATAAGAAAATTCGGATACCACGTATGATACCTATCCCAAAAACGGGGGGTATTTTACCTTTGATCCCTATATTTGCTGGTCTTTCGGCTTTAGGCACTTTAGCTGGGGGTGCAGCAGGCATTGCAAAAACCATTAATGATTACAAAGCCGCTCAGAAAAATTTGCAAGAAACACAGCGACATAACAAAGCTATGGAGGGTGTAGCATTGGGCAAAGGGTTATATATTAAACCGCACAGAAATGGTCATGGTATATTTATAAAATCTTCAAAAAACTGAAATGTAAGCTGCCTAATCGTGCCCTAAGTAATATAGACATAATACAGTACGCATGTGACATCCCTTACTTCAGAGGAGTTTTTATGAGAGATCAATTACCAACTGCACCAAAAGATATCGAATGTGGTATTGTTAATTTGGACGAGTCTAGGAACGAAGGGACGCACTGGGTGGCTTATGTTAAAGTATACGACTATTGTGAATATTTTGATAGTTTTGGTGATTTAAAACCCCCTAAGGAAATGATACGTTATTTTAAGAATTGTAATGTTTTTTACAACTATACTAGATATCAGTCATTCAATACTGTTAATTGTGGACACTTATGCTTGAAATATTTAAAGAATTTTTGGAATAAAAACATATAAAATATATAACTTTCTTTTATTCTCCCCATTCGCAAGATGTCAGTCACTTTGTCAATAACAGGAAATTCGTCAAGTTTATCCACTTACTATCCTAACACCTTGCAATTAGATGGACAGTATGAATGTGCCTTATTACACATTTCAACATTTAATTCCATTCCGAATATTGATAAAACGAACAACAAGTTATTTTATGGATCTAATGGTGTTATTGAAGTACCTGAAGGAACTTATGAATTACAAGATATTAATGATTACTTAAAATCTGAATTAAGAGATGCATCAATCAAACTTCAGTGTAATAACAACACATTGAAAGCTACTTTGTACTGTACAAAAGATATAAATTTTATGAAGAAAAATACTTTTCGAAGGTTGTTGGGGTTCGAAAAACAAATTTTGGAAGCCAATAAATGGCATGTGTCACAGTTTCCAGTAAACATTTTACCAACAACCGTGATCAGGGTTGAATGTGACATTGTAAGCGGCTCATACATAAACGGTGAATCAAGTCACATTATTCACGAATTTGCACTAAACGTACCACCTGGATATCGGATTATAGAAATACCCAAAAACGCTATTTACTTCCCCATTAACCAGAGCAACATAAGTTGCATAAATATTAGACTTTTAGATATAAATAATCATTTAATCAATTTACGTGGTGAAGAAGTACAGTTGTATTTACATCTTAGAAGAAGAAATGATTAACTATAATAAATATGAGCATCAACATACTAAACACGTCAGTTGGAATCAAGGAATCAATCATACAAGAGCTCGCTCTAAGAAGAAAATAAAATTAACGAAAGAAAATAAGGCATTCTTAAAAGCAATCGGCTTATTAAAATGAATATTTTAGATGTTTTATCGACTCCCTCTTATGATAATAGTGTAGAAGGCATTGAATATCATTCTTATAAACCCTACGTAACTAGTTTTAATAGAAATGATGAAATCCGTATACCCATCAATCAACAGGATCTATATGTACTACCATCAGCAAGCACCTTGTATTTGGAAGGAACTCTCATCGTTAGAAAAAAAGATTCAAAGGATCCTGCTGCTAGCGTTCAGTTTACAAATAACGCTTTACTGTACTTGTTTCAAGATATAAGATACGAGCTAAATGGAGTGGAAATAGACAAAATAAAGAATGCAGGCGTAACTACCACCATGAAATCTTTAATATCGATGAACGAAAGTGAATCAAAGATAGCTAATTCTTGGGGATGGAATATTGACGGTATAAAAAATATTAATGGAGGAAACTTTTCTGCTTCTATACCACTTTGTAACATAATGGGTTTCGCGGAAGATTTCAAAAAAGTTGTCATAAATTGTAGACATGAACTAATACTATTAAGAAGTAATACAAACTTGAATGCCGTAAAACTCAATACCGGTGAAATTATAGAAGACATTCAAATTAACAAAATTATTTGGCGTGTTCCCCATATCAAAATATCAGATAAGGAAAAAATTTATTTCTTGAAACTGTTGGAAAGAGATCGAGCGCTTCAAGTGATATTTAGAAATTGGGATTTGTATGAATATCCAACTTTACCTAAAACTACGAAACATACTTGGGCGATTAAAACTTCCTCTCAAATAGAAAAACCAAGATATATTATTGTTGGTCTACAGACAAATAGAAAAAATAATTCAAGTGCTGACATGTCTCAGTTTGATCACTGTCATCTTCGCAGCGTTAGAGTGTATCTTAATTCAACATACTTCCCATATGAGAACCTAAACGCTAATTTCGCAAACAATAAAATTGCTTTATTATACGAACAATATGTTAAATTTCAACAGTCATATTACGGACGTCGTTCAGAGCCCTTGTTAAGTGAGAAGCAATTTAAAGACTTAGCACCTTTATTTGTTGTTGACTGCTCTAGACAGCCAGATAATTTGAAGGCGGGTCCGGTTGTGGACGTTAGAGTGGAAATTGAAAGTGATTCTGACATACCTGATCAAACTGCTGCCTACTGTCTTATATTAAACGACTGTATAATTGAATATAAACCATTGAGTAATACTGTGAAAAAAATATCATGAATCAGGATACCATCATATTAGACGTTCAAGGTTTCAAAGATCTATGCAACAATTTTATAGTAAAGGAATTAGCGTTCGCTACTCGTGATTATACACAATTATTCTTAGTGAAGCCTCCATATTTATTTAAATATTTAACTACAGATGAAAAAAGACAAGTAAAATGGTTGGAAAAGAATAGAGGTATTCGTTGGAACGAAGGATATATTGACTACAGAGAATTTTATCGCATAATCATTCCCTATCTAGAAAACAAAACTATTTTAGTCAAAGGTTTGGAGAAGGTGGTATAGTGGATAAAAGACATTTGCAAAAATTGTAAAGTGTTAGATCTTAGTGAAGATCAGTGTTCAAATATGCTTGAAATGCATAAGATATACTGTAACGAAAAAACTAATTTTAATTGTAGTATACACTCAAAACAATGTGCTCTAAAAAATGTATTATGTTTGAAAAAGTATTTGGAGTGGTAATAAAGTGTATTGTTTACATTTCGACTTTTTAATAAAACTAACTTTTATATTAAAATTGAATTTTTATTTCATTACACATCGCAAATACCTAAACACTATAAATTAAACGAATAAACAATATATATATATATATATATACAACGAAATACAAATACAACAAAGATATGAAAAATATAATAATAAAAAACTGTACTACATCTAAATTATTAAAAATCACCTTCAATTAAAGATTTCGAAATCTTCCTAACTAAAGATTCAGTTTCATCCATAACACTGTCCATGGCGTCCCTTACGATGTACTGAGCGCTTATCACAACATTCTCATTTTCACTTTCGCTGTCACTTGTTTGATTGTTGTTGCAGAGATCGATAACAGAAATTTTGATTAATTTTAGACCTCGTCGTTGTAATCGGCTGACAACAAAAGATTTCGTGGCATTCTGTTTTTTTAACGTTTCTCTGCGACGCTGCTTCGGTTTTTTCTCTTTCGGTTTACATAGTTCTGGTTCACTGCGGCACAGCTCAGAGAATCCTTCGTAAGGATCCTGAGCATACTGGCTAAACACAATTTCTGAGTCAGATATCTGAAACAAAAAGATAAACAAAATATAATTTCAATACTGATGTGCACATACGTAATTCAAAAGTACGTCAGATTAAATTAACTTACTTACCGTTGACATGATTATGTATAATATGCAGCAATTTTATAGTAAAGGAATAAGCGTTCGCTACTCGTGATTATACACAATTATTCTTAGTGAAGAGCTCTAATTATAGTAATATTCCGTAAATAATAAAAACGAAACCAACAATCAACTTTATATAAGACGCTAAAATTGTTAGCTTTGCATTTAATTAGGTCTGCAGATTAGTTGTTTAAAAACCGCTCTTTGTAAATGGACTTAGAGCTCTATATAATAAAAAGGTATTAGTCTTAATTATAAACTGCAACCTTGTAAATACAATACGGTAAAGAGCAATGAACTGTCATCATTTACGCAAAACATGTACACATTGTATGAATAATACCTATAATATCGAATCATTGCAATCACGAATATTATAAAACAATTTTTAAGGAAAATAAAACAATTAAGGTAAAGATTATTATATATATTTAGCTTAGACAGTTTAATAAAACAAGTTGGTACTCAAAAGATGTTGTTTATTAACATGTATTTATAAATTAAACCTCCTTTAATATAAATATAAATATATATGTAATATAAATATTACAAGCATAAGTATTTTATTAGGAATATATATATATATATATATATATATATACATAACATTTAAAGTTTTTAAATATCTTAAATAATACTCGTTATGTAATAAAACAATGATACAAACATCAACTATTATTAACACTATAATATTAATTATTTAAATTACCTTTTAAAATAGAAGAATGCCCCCATGCTCGAGTTGCAACATTGCCTTTGGATATTAAACGTTTATCATCATTACTTGATAGTGCTATTTTATTCACACTTTGTGTAAATATTTCATGTTTAATGGATTTGAATAAGATATTTTTTCGATGGATTATGTCTTTATTAAATAACACATGCTGATAATCATCAATAGTTAAGTCACGTACCACACAAGACTTAATTCCTTTTGCTTTTTTAATGACATTATTCATCGTTTTTATTGAATATAACTTAGACCTCAAACCAACAAATTCAGTAATCAGTTCGCCACCCATTTCATCTTTAAAAAGTCCCGGGACTTTTTTATTAATTTGCGGTATCATAAATTCATTATTAATGTTGTAGTTGCTAGTATCAAAGTACTGTAAAAACTTATATTTAATATCATTATAGAAATCATCCGTGTATATAATATATACAAAAGAATCCGTGTCTGTATAGCATAATTGTACTCTGTCGCCGTAAAAAGGCTTAACTATATTATAATGAAAATGATACATGTGTGATTTAGATAGTTCTAAAACTGTAAAGCCTATGTATATTGGTTTATCTAATATTAAATGATCAGGTTTCATTTGTATTGCTACTAAGTTTTCTGATAAAACTGAAGCGCTATGAAAATATGGATTGCTTATGAGTCTTTCAGCACAGATATATTTTTTGGTTTTATTATTTGGACTATTCCATGAGTTTACTAAATGAACAGTCACTCTTTTTTCAGTATTCTCTAAAGTTTTTCCAAATACGCTATTGTTTAATAACTTAAAGAAATCCTGTTCAAATACGCTTTTTGCGTTTTGTCGTAATTTTGTATTTAATTCAATATATTCCTTTAAATATGAACTTTGTCGAAACGTAATGACTCTATGTATTTTACGTAATAATAAACCATGTTCAAGACATTTCTTTAAGTGTACATAATGAATCACATAGTTATACTTATTGTATAGATTTGAAATAAGTTTTTCGGTTTTGCCTCCTGGCGGTATGCATTTTTCCGCACAAAAAGGTAAGTCGTTGTGTAAAATATGTAACGTTTCAGGGTACAAGAGATCTACTTCTAGTATATATCCCCATTCTGCGTTATCTTCAATATTTTCTATGTCTAACTGATCTATTTCATGTTGATTTAAAAATCGGAAACCTGAGTGAGGTAAATACTGACACATACTATAGCCGTAAAGATTGTTACAGTCTATATAACTTATAAAACTCCGTGGTTTCGTTGCATCACATGATGACATATATTGATTATTAGCTTTTGCATAGCGATGGGAACACATACATAAACCTCCCCTAATACCGCTTTGAATCATACGCACAATAGATAGGTCTGTTATGAGTTCTAACTTAACACCTGTCTTTAAAAGCATTGCATCAAACGATAAACTAGGAGCAGTAATATAAAACGCGGGGTCGAGCTTATAATGCAACTTACACGTTTTTCGAAACTTTTGAAATATGTCCGTAAGTAATAGTACGTCAGTCTTTAAATATAAGTCAGTATATTCACCCATCGTCTTTATGTTAAATTTGCGCCATACCGATTTAGCGTGATCATAGTCCTCTTGTGAAATATGTTCATTACTTAAAGAGTTGAAAAATAATTTTTTTGCTGGTAACGTTTTTTCTTCATAGCATTGCCAATTACTCATGTAATCGTAAGGATAAATGCCTTTTCGGGTAAGTAAATTAAACTGATCATTTATAGGAAAATGAAAACGCAAGCTAATAAAATCATCAATTTGCATAGTTTTTGATAGCTTATCTAAACTAGTGCCTAAGAAATTAAATGAATCTAGAAATCTAATTTGTACGTATTCATTCTCGTTGATATGCATAAATTTAGAAAATGAAATATATTTTTCTTTTGTTTTAGGGATGATATTTAACTTGCCAGGCGTTTCTCCTAATTTTTTAATAAAAAGATGACAGTCGTAACCTGACAAATTATGAAAAAATATTGGAATAAACATAGGCATCTTATATTGTAAATTACAATGTCTATGAGCTGCACCACGATATCGACCAGTAATATGACAATGATCTCTGACTTTATTATTCCACAAAAGATTATCGCATATGTGACATTTCCAAGCTTTTTCGTAATGCATTGCGTCTTTCTCAGAAAATATAATTGAAACATTTTGAGATAAAATGTTATAAATTCTCTTTATGTCTTCACTTAGTAATTCTATAAATTTGGACACACAATTAATTCCACGATACGTTTTGAATTCATTAAAATTATCATTGCATGATGAAACAATATTATATGCGAAGGCCGAAGGAATGTGTCGTTGTAAGCGTGACGTATTAGCGGTGTCCGATTCATGGCCGGAAATCGGTTCGAGTAATGTTTCGAAATCAGCATAGATAATGAATGGAACGTCTTGTTTTTTGTTATAATTTTTAAATTGTAAGAATGTTCCTTTATCGGGCAAAACAGTAACAACCCCCGCACACAAATGTTTTTCAAAACGATCTTCACTAGGGAAAAACACTAAACAGGTTTCGCAAAAATATATCTTATTATGATGCTTTGTTATTTGACTTTTTACGAGGCGTGTCAAATCTTTAATGAGACAATAATGAGACGATTTTGAATTTTCCAAAAACAGTAAATGAATTATCTTGGATTTATGATAAATTTTATCGGATTTGTATAGAGGACCCGTTATAGTCTTACTATCTCTTAAACCGTAAATATAAATATTTAAAAAAGGATTGTTTTTTTCAAAGGTACTTATATCTGAAAAAGTAATTGGAAATGATATATCATTTACGTTCAAAACGTCGCGGAAATGAGGATACGATGTTACTCTCTCAGGATGCTTCTTGGTTGGATATAAAGCGGCAACTACACACCACAAAAAACAGCACTCGTCATTATTGCGAATATTCAAACATGCTTTCTTATTTATAATATATTTCGGTAAATCTATAAATTGCGATCCACTGAGAGGTTGGTATTTATTAATATTAATTTCTAGATGTGAATTATTTAAAAACGTCCATCCGCTATCCCTTTCTTGAAAATCATCAATTTTTTTTAATAAAATCGATCCAGCTTTTTCATAGATAGACTTGAAATTGTAATTCAAATGAATAATGAAATTTTTCGTTGCAAAAGACTTTAACTCTTGTACATCATTTTTAAACATTAAAAAATAAGCGAAGTATTCAAAATTAATTTTAACAGAATAATGTTTTTGAAGCGAACTATCAATTAAAGATTTAACCTGATCATTAATACTTTTAAAAAAAATCTCTGGGTAAATATTTATTTCAGTTTTAGGTGTGGTAATCCGATAACTTGTAATACGTCCTTTCAAACAGGAATGTATCATTTCGACATTATCATTGATACGTATAGTACTATTATTTTTATGTTTATTAGTTCGCAGATGGTTACACCAACGACAAAAATCTACCTCAATGTTGCAACCCGAGCAGAATGGCATTTTCAGAAATACGTTAACAAATAATCTTAAAAAGTAATGAATTACCTGCTATCTGGATATATATATATATATATATATAGATTAAATTTGTAACTGTATGTAGATATGATTATAGCCCGTGATTACAGCAAGTAGGTTTTCTAAACTTCACGCTTTCAATTTATTGTTGGTCAGCTTGCAAACCACCAGACTCTGAAAACAGAGACAGAATTTAAAATTAATATACTTAGATAAAATGATTTTAATAAACGCCTTATACTTTCGTTATAGGAGATAAGATAAGAAAAAAACACAAATTACAACTACAAATAATAATAAATATAATTTCAAGAAACTATGAAACCTTCATTCGGATAAAAATTTGATCACTAACATGATAATATGATAAAAAATTACCAACCTTCAAATATTAACATGACAATAATTTCTTTGTGTCTCTATTTATTTGTGTCTTTCTGTCTCTATTAGATGTCCAGGTAAGATAACACTCTTCTTGCGTATTTTATGCTTCTGGATGCCCCCTCTGCTGATCCAGAATTTTATTCTTAATAGTTCGTCTGAAAAGAAAAAAAAATCAACAATTATTATATTTGTTAATTCTGATAATGACTTATTCTGATATTTAAATAATGTTTAGTAAAAATGCACCATTGTAAATCAAATGAAAATTACATCTAACAATTACCTTTTAATAATTCTGCGAGCAATTACTATAAATATTATAATGATTGGGATGTTTTTCTTTATTGATACACAGTAAAATCTAATATAAGAACAAACTCTAAGTATATTAAAATTAAAAACTTACATAAATAAAAACTTACAGGCGTCGAAAAACTCATCGTAATCCTTGTTAATGTAAAAATTCGTAATATAATAATTTATATTTAGTTACTAGTCTAGTTCATTTAAAACAAATCATGTATTCAGTTTTATAAATTAAAGACACATTTGTCAATAGTGATACCTAACGTGTATTTGCTCAAAACAAAAGTGTCGTATTAATAATTGTAACCTCACACCGGAAAAATGAAAAAATTGATGATTTTCAATAAGTACTATGATTGCGCAGTACACAACTGCATATTGCAAGAATGCAATTTCAACCAGGGTTGACAAACAAATGCAAATCAATCATAATATTATTATAATTAAATTTTTACTACATTTTAACCGACTTCCAAAAAGGAGGAGATTTAATATTCGGTAATCATTTCATTGATAACGTGGATATTTTAAATTGATTGATTATATTTATTATAGCATACAAATTTTGGAACCAAATTATAGTAAAGATTTTTTTTTTTAATCCCTTAGTGATAATTTATTATAATCGTTATATTTCTTAATATTTCTTTACATGTAATTACACCGTAGATATGAGATGTTTTATAATTGTCTGTCAACCCTCTTCATAGAATTTACCACAACTTGATAATTAATATTAAAGTATAATATTTAAACTAATAAGTCAGGTTGTAGTAAATAATTTATTAAAACGGCACTTTCACACTTTAACAGTAAAAATGAGATAGTTCATCGATAATCAGTGCTACATGTATGATAATTATATTGACAGCCCTGAATCCTTTTGCTGCATTAGCAAATAAAAGTTCAGAGTCATAATTTTTCTTTAAGTATAATACGGACAAATAAGAAATGTCTCACTTGTTTTTTGTTTTATGAAATAAACTTCCTTTTAATTTAGCAAATTTACATGACTAACCTGACTTATAAGGTAGCGTTTCGGAGCTCAATACATCGGAATCGAGTTCGAGCTTCAGTTGAGAACCAAGTTCATCGCTACAGTACAAGCATTCTACAGTACCTATAGTGCATCCAGTAATAGTTATATTGTTTTAATTATACTTCGAGTGACTGCTATTTAAAATGTAAGTCTTTATATTTTTTATTGATTTATTTATTCAACTAAATTTAAATTTACTGATATATACGTTTAATCATATGTAACTAATTCTTTGCATTCATCCTATTGAATCTTATAGTTTTCTTATAAGTCAGAACATTAAAAGTTTATTACCACTTAGTAAATTAGTAAAAACATTTTATTTTCTTTTATTATAAAAAAATCAAGTGACATACAGTACTTAAACTTATTGAAACATGTTTAATAATTTTCTAGGTCTGACTCTGAGTGTGAACAACGCCGCATCTCTACAGATGTTGAACGCAATGCTGAGCTCCAACCGAACAATTCTACCCCTTCAAGCAAGCGTAAATCTACTTCCGCCAAGAAATCCTCGGCTAGTTTAAGGTAATTATACAATTTTTTTATGTATTAATGATGTATCTACTTACATATATTATTATATCAATGATTAATTTCTACGTTGTTTACGTTTATATAAATTTCAACTTACTTACCTTTGATATGTTCATACAGCATCGGTTAACTTATTTCACGTTCATTTTCATATTCTGATAAGTAATTTACAACGAATTAAAAATGATTGCTTGTTTCAGAAAAAAGGCGAAGTCGTTGGACATATTCAACCTTAGTCGTGACCGTAGCGACTCTAAAGATCCTTCCTCGGTCGCATTGTCTTCGTTCTTCGTTAATAGAGTCGCAAACGGTAACGAACGGCGAATAATAAACGCGGTGGGTGACTACCTAATCGATTTGAAAGTTTACCAAACCAACGATGCACGCAATACTGATTCACTTGATCTCTGGAAGAAAGCATTGGTTCGGATAAAGTTCCAAACGGACGACGATACACCGCAATGGCGCAAGCTTCAGTCTCTAGTGCAATCGGTGGATGCAATGTGTGAGAGCCAACCAACATTTATGTCCAATTAACCTATATATATATATATACGTTTAATAAAATATTATATTGAACATGATGTTTCATTTCTCAGCCGAAACCTTTCGCATGAAGTTTACTGCAACCGTTTTGCGTTTCAAATCACAACTATAAGCGGGTCGCGTGATGCTAAATTCTACTGGTTTGCATTCATTCAGTATTTATTTATTAATTTGCCGTTATAAAACTTTATTACGTATTCCATCAAACGTCGTGTTAATTACCAGAAATATTATTGGGTATTCTGTCCCACGTCGCGAATGCGCAAGCATGAGCGAACAAATTCCATCAAACGTCATGTTAATTACCAGAAATATTATTGGGTATTCTGTCCCACGTCGCGAATGCGCAAGCATGAGCGAACAAGTGGGACAGAATGCCCAATAATATACTACTACCGTAAAGAATGAAATGTTATTGACAAAAAAAAACACCTAAAAAAACACTATTATAAAATTTTTATTTTATATAATAATGTGTATACCCTAAACAAGAATATAGCCCAACTATCTATTTAACTATAACTTTTTCTATTTAACATATCACTCGTTTGGTATGGTTACATAAATCTCAACAAAAGTATGAATGAAAATGCACTGATTTACTTCATACAGAGCGTAAATGAAGCTGTAGTTCTTTTTAAAAGTATGTGTGACGTGTAATATAAGGAAGTTTGAATAAAAAAAAAACTAGAACTGGCCACAAAGATCACTTTAAAATAATACACGCTTAATAGTTAAGATGTTAAAACATGAGACTAGTGTCAGATGACTCACGCAATCAATTATAATTATCAATTCTAAAAACATCCCTACTTAGCAGCACAACAGGCATTTTTACACATTTGTGTTAAACACATTATTAAAATGTCACCGTGAACAACACTGAATAAATCTGTTTTCATGTTTAGTGCAATAATAATTAGTATCCAAAACAATTTTAACCGACTAGAATTAAGTATTATGTAGTTCACGTTAATCTTTTTTCTTTCTATCCCACTACTTTGCAGACTCTTTATCTATCTGGTTTTAGGCTGACTTATAAAAAAATAATGCTTAAAATATAATTAAAATGTTAATACTTACAAATATTCTCAGGTCATCCGCAATTTGACTAATAAATTTGTTCGCTCTTCGATCGTCAATTTTAGATATCACACAAACAAAATAAAAGTCCGGTAAACACGCGCGAGTATTCGTAAGCAGTAGTCAAAGTCACGGAGATAACAGCGAACGTCAACAATGAACAAACAGTGAGATGCGACTGACGTTCACAAAAATAGTCAAAGCATATATTTCCATCTCGTTACTGCAATGTCCTAATTGGTTAACGTCCCAGGAGGGCGGAGCTTCCGTGCCAGTCGCCTGCGTCGAACGTCAAACGAAATCTTCTAAAAAGTGATAAGGCTTCGTTGTCCCCGATTGTACATATGGCCTTAGGTTTTGTTATAAAAACAAAGTGTGTTATCAGGTTTTTTTTCAACATTCATTACACTATTACTTTTGTAACTTTATAAATAAAAGAGCAGAGTTTAATTATCTTCAAATTCCTAATTTATCTGGCTCGCATTAGTCTGGTTTTATCTGGCTCTTAAGGCCAGATGAATTTAGATGTCCAGATGAATTAGGTTTCTATTCATAGACGATTACAATCACATGATTTTTAGGGGTTCCGTTTTTCTTATTTCAGATCTATTTGAAAAATCATGGCAAAACCTAAGAAACAAACAAGAGAAACTCTACCACTATGACGATGTCATCGCCAAATCGAAGGTGCGAGATGTGCTCAACGATCACATTTATATCCCGTCCAGTCCAGTCCAGAGTCTTGAAAACATCCTCGAGCACCCCCACGCAGCTCGATCGGATTGGTCTTATGTTCATAGAGCTGGACAGTCATGGTGCCACATAAGCATCTCAGCGCCTCGATGTATCGCCAGTCAATACGACATCGTTGCAGAGCATCCAGAACCGTCCAAGTTTCGATGGAGTCAGAGGCTTTCTCATAGTCCACAAAATTGCGAGGTGGCTAGTAACTTATCTCGAGAACAACTTGTAAATCTGGCTCAGGAGTGAGATAGATCTGTTATTCTTCAGCAAGGTTTTGTCGCCTTTCTAGAAGAACAGAACCACCGCACTCCCACTCCACGCTTGTGGTGTTAAGCCTTGGTGAATGACGGAATTAAAGAGACTCGCTAGCTCCTTCAAGACTATGGTCCCACCGGCTTAAAGGCTGGCTGGGGCTCCGTGGTCATATTCGCCCTGTCTCGATGGTTTAGTCATCCGTGCTGCGTAAAGGTGTCTATAAAAGCTCTCAATTTCCTCGAGAATCTCGAACTTAAAGGTGACGGTCCTGCCATCCCCGGTCCTCTGTTTCGCCAAATGGGGTCAACCTAATTGCTGAGCGAAGACTTTGGTGCTTCTATTTTTCTTAATCGCAGCCTCGATGTTACGAGTACTGCAGCGTTGGAGGTCACGTCGCGGCAGTTGTCTGATTTTCAGGTTTAAGGACCGCCTATCTGACGAAGACATCTGGGCGGCCGGCGTTTCTCATTTTGCCTTCGTTAGTTCGAGAGTCTCGGGTGAGAGCTTGGACTCCCTATTACCGCGTAACAACCTTCGAGACACATTCTGTAGCGTTTAGACCACTGTGTCGGTTTTTTCGTCAACACTGTTGGGGTTTCCAGCAGTGCGAAAAGATTTTGGAGTAACAACTGAAACTCATCGGAACGTAAGGTTATTTGGCGCAGCGTGGCTCGGAGAGTAGGTTTCGTCATCCTAACTATTTCAGCCTTAAGGTTGCTATTTAGAGAATCCGGACGAGTCTATGATCACTACTGGTATTAAGCCTATTGATCACCGAGACGTCTTTAAAATATATGCCGCTTGTCCGTGATGATGAAATCTATCTCGTTCCTTGTCACATTATCGGGGCTTTGCTATGTCTACTTTTTGGGGCTGCTTTAGAATTAAGAAGAGCCCCTGGGACTCTAGAAAGTTGACCAACATTTGGACTCTGTGATTTCGGCGCCCCACGCCGTTAGGTCAGCTTTTCGTTTCGCCACATTCTTGTACTCCCACCTTGACTTTAAAGTCTCCCATAACAACGTTGTAGTGAGCCTTTCTGGTACCTTGCAGTGCTTTCGCTATGTCCACCTTCAGGAACTTTCTGTCGGTGATTTTCTATAAGAGGTACGCTATCCTTGTCGACACACTACTGATTTCCATTTCGCTGCTTGTGAGACACTTGTTGATCAAAAAACCGACACCACCCTGGGAGGAGAAGGGAGATGAGATGGCGTGGTGACCTTTCTATTCTTTAGGTGCGTTACCACACGGACTTCAACTTCACTCATCTATACATAACTGCAAAAACAGGAACATACATGCCAATAATAGGCTCTGAACTGACAATTATTCATTTCCTTCCATAACCCGTTCATTACCATCCCACAAAATATTGGAGAGAAAAGACTTTAATGAAGTGGAGATGTATGAGAAAATTAAACGTTTTCTAGGATATAATTGTTAACAACTAGAGTATGAGTTAAATCAAAATATAAAATTAGTTCTAGGGGTAAATATATCAAGCAACAACAAGGGAAAAGTGTTTGTAAGAATTTCATTTTAGTTTTTTTTTAACGAATGTCGACAGACGAAAGTGTGATTTGATACAATTTATTCAATGTTTAATAAATGTTACTTTTATTTTTAGTTGTAACTGTGATTATGCAAATTAATTAATAAAATCTATTGAAAATGAAGTGAAATTATCATTTATCTGCATGATTCAAATTAATCTGGCGCAAATTCTCATTATTCTGCCTTTTTCATAATTAACCTGGCTGATCAATTAATCAGCACGCTCTAAATCGGAAGTCACTGGGTGCAAATGAGTGCCTTTGACATATGTTTTTACTTTTAATGACTCTGACAAATTAATATTCTACCAGATATTAAATTGTACAAAAATAATTAAGCCAGACCAATGAGTCGAATTCACTCGGTTTTGGAGAATCATCCTATTACTGTTTTCATCATCATCTGATTCTTCAACAATGTTTTCCTCATCTGAAAATAGTAAAAAAAATATTTTAATGAATCAATGAGGTTGTTAAGAATTAAATATCAAGCTCAATTACATAGGACTGCGTATTAAATGTTACGGAATAAAATAGTTGTATGTTACCTGAAATGCATTCCTCAGTTTCAGTCGATTGTGCTGTGGCAGTATCAGCAGGTCCTTGTAAAAGTATGTCGTATACAGTGTGTCCGGGCATGGACTAGCGATATTCTAAATACTTAAATATAATCTATTTTAAAGTAAAATTACACTATTTACTTGGGTCCAATACACTTCCCCGCTATGTGGCAGCCATTTTGTTTTTTTTGTTGAAATATGCTCTATGCGAGTACAAAAAAAATCATATATCTCAAAGTTTTAGTCATACTGAGATAAAAATGGGCTTATTCGAAAGGCAATAATATTGTCTACCATCTGCATTACAAAACAATGTGTTTACGATTCCATAACATATGAAAAAAAAATGTAAAAGTCGAAAAAAGAAACGAAAAATTATGCAATTCAACCAAAAATTGAAAATTACTACAAAAACACCCCCGACAACTGTATAATTTTTTTTACTTAATCGACAGATTTTGAGCTAAGCTACAATACAACATAAAATTCACAACTGTATGTCTTATACTTTAAGAGTTATTGTTGTTTGAACATAGCGTATGCGCAAGCAAAAAATGCCTTTGTTAACCGCTAGAGATATTTATGGCATTCACTGCATTCCATGCGAGAACAGGCCAGAAATACTGTTCATTACTAGCGTGAGTGAGCGAGATAGAACGTATTAGTCCACTACCTGGAACAAAATCTCAGTTTTAAAGACAAATGATTAGTTGGATTAGTTGTCCCTCGCCCTGCGTTGTGATCGCTACTTTCACTTACCGTCCGTTCTGTTTACGTACTGTGTTAGTGTTTATCATAAGTGTGATAAAGTATGGCACAGCGTCAATATTCATCGCAACATATTGCTGACATACACTTTGTGTATGGCTTTTGCAATGGGAGTGCAAATCTGGCTGTAGAAGAATATCGAAGAAGGTACCCTAACAGGCCTACACCGAGTCGCCAAACTTTTATTGACGTGCATTCAAGATTAGCCGAAAGAGGTATTCAAAGAGCTGTTAATGAACGTGATCGCGTGATATCGCCCGAAGATGAAGAAGAAGTGCTTAGACTAATAACCAATGATCCTAGACTAAGCGTTAGACGGATTGCAGTGCAACTTCAAATGTCTAAGTGGCATGTATGGAGAATTTTGAAAAGAGAAGGATTACACCCTTATCATTTTCGACGGGTTCAAGACATAATCGAACCAGATCATGCTGCGAGATCTGTGTTTTGTTCGTGGATAAATAGAAATTTTAGACAGAACCGTAATTTTTTACAAAGAATTCTGTGGACTGATGAAGCCAAATTTACAAGAGCTGGAATTACAAACCACAGAAACGACCATCTTTGGTGCTCCGCAAATCCAAGGGCGGTGCGACCAAGCTCATTTCAACATGAATTCTCAGTAAATGTGTGGGCTGGCATAATCAACGATAAACTGATAGGGCCATTGGAATTGCCACCTACATTAAACGGCGCTAGATTTTTAGAATTCTTGGAGACACAGTTTGCGGACAGCCTCATGGACTTACCTCTATCATACCGTCGGCGTATGTGGTTCCAGCTCGATGGTGCACCCGCGCATTTTTCTCGAGCAGTGAGAGAATATCTAAATAACAATCTATCGCCGTGGATCGGTCGTGGTGGTGTAGTAGCATGGCCACCTCGCTCACCCGATTTGACACCTTTAGATTATTTTTTGTGGGGTCATATGAAACAAAAAGTATACGCTACAGTTCCTAACACCAGGGAAGAACTCGTCGCAAAAATTATGGCAGTCGCCGAAGAAATTAGAGCCGATTTGGATTTAATTAGGCGCTCATCAACCCAGATGGCACAGAGAGCCGTAGTGTGTCTACAAGCTGGAGGTGGCCACTTTGAGCAACTGCTTTAGATATTTTAATATTGGAAAAAACATTAAATAAATTCAATATGAATGTTATGTGTTTTTAATGATTTCCTGTATAGGTTTCTTGCGCATACGCTATGTTCAAACAACAATAACTCTTAAAGTATAAGACATACAGTTGTGAATTTTATGTTGTATTGTAGCTTAGCTCAAAATCTGTCGATTTAGTAAAAAAAATTAAACAGTTGTCGGGGGTGTTTTTGTAGTAATTTTCAATTTTTGGTTGAATTGCATAATTTTTCGTTTCTTTTTTCGACTTTTACATTTTTTTTTCATATGTTATGGAATCGTAAACACATTGTTTTGTAATGCAGATGGTAGACAATATTATTGCCTTTCGAATAAGCTCATTTTTATCTCAGTATGACTAAAACTTTGAGATATATGATTTTTTTTGTACTCGCATAGAGCATATTTCAACAAAAAAAACAAAATGGCTGCCACATAGCGGGGAAGTGTATTGGACCCAAGTAAATAGTGTAATTGTACTTTAAAATAGTTTATATTTAAGTATTTAGAATATCGCTAGTCCATGCCCGGACACACTGTATAGAAGATGGAACCGTATTCCCCTCAAACCAATTAAATTCGTAACGACTATCAATTAAGTTCCAACCGTTATTTTCAGGTGTAAGAATTGTTGGTTCTTTTAAATTACAATTTCGCCATATATTTGTAATGTAGGCAGTTCTCAATAATTTTTGATGTAGTTCACGTTCGCAGGGTGGTAAATTCGATGAATCATAGCTTACTACTTTTTTCATAAACACTTTAGGATTATTTGTGTTGTACGTAGCAAGGAACTTTTCATAACGTGCATTATTTAACTTTGAACATTTCAAACCATACATTTGGCATACAAATTTCTCTAGTATCGGGATTTTTTTTTCTTTCTTCTGTACTATTTCTGCGTTTCCTAATTCTTTGAATGCCTTCTGATATACACTCGATTTCTGCAATATTTGGAATGGTTTTTTTTTACCTCTTCTTGAAAAGGACGGATTGAAATCGCAACCGGTTAATGCATGAAAGCCGGTAAGCTTTGGCATATAGAAGATCCTAATTTTGTATATAGTTCAAAAATATTTATCCATTTTTTACAATTATTAGTGCCATATCCCATATAGATTTTTAAATTATTATTGTGGAGATGGTCCATGTTTCCGAGCAGTAATATTAAAATGTCTGTGTCACATGTTTTTATTAATACGTCGGATACATCTTCATCCATTTGGCATGTATTTATATGTTATTTTTGTATTAGCCTCTTCATGATGTTGGCACGATAAATCATCATTTATATCGACAATCACAGAGTTATTGTGGACACTATAAGTATGGCATTGTTTGTAATTTAAGTTTACTATGGTATTCCCGATAAACTCTATCATTTCATTTGTGCTCCAATGTGTAATTAAAAAATCTACGAAAGCTTCTTTAAATTGTATGTTACGAAGTTCTTTCATAAAATCGACTGGTCGAATTTGTTCTGGTCCGGTAATGAAATAATTTATGTTCCGTACTTCTTGTCGTTTGGCTCGTTCATAATCTTTAATTGACGGCGAAAAGTATTGGTCGAAAATGATATCTACTCGTGAGGCATGTGTAGCTGTTAGTAGCGACATAATTGTTTTGGAAATACCACCAAATGTTTTAGGGATGTTTTTGAATGTATGCAGTAAAAAGAATCCATCAAAAATTACAACATCAAAACGTCTTGGTACCTCTTCACTGTTGACGTTTGCCTTTAAAATTTCAACCATTGCTGATTTCTGAGTTTTATGTTTTGTACCTTCTTCATGACACAATGACAACGGAACAATTGTAATGGGGTATGATAACGTCTTCTCCAAATCGATGTTATGTTGTATTGACAGAGCTAACAGGCGACCAAAGAAATCACGTTGCACACGTATTTCATGAACCTTATCACCGACTTTGATTTTTTTATTTTTTTTTTTCAGAGGCAAAATTCATAATTTTCACTTGTGCAATTCTTTCTTCAAATCTTTTTCCATTCTGTGAACATTCAGTTATAAAATTCTCTTTCAATCTTTCTCCTGATTCTATAAAATTCAATAAGTAATCCTGTACTGCGATCGAAGCAACTGTACATTACCGATGTTATACAGACAATCTTTGTTTAGATTGAACATAAATGGATTTGGAAATTTCTCAAAAGTATTTATGAACTTCCACAACTATGCTGAATCTCTTTTTATTGCATGTTCTTCCAGGTCTGCTGATACATCATTTTTTCTTCGTAAACCAGTAATGTCCAGAGTGTGAGATATGACAGTTGTTCTTATGTCGTGACTTCTAGCCCATCGCTGTCGAGCAGAAATAGAATGTGTGAACTGGATTACACCAGTTAATATTTTTCCCGCGTCGGCATTAATAGTTTGTTCAAGTACTAGATCTGTTGGCTGTCTAGAGAAAGATTCATCAGTACGTTCGATTCTAAGGTCCATCTTTCATAAATTTTTCAATTGATGGATGTGTAAGACCAACTTTTAACAAATTATCATGGTATTTTATCAGCCATCGTGAATAATTAGGCTGATTTGTCATAAAAAATATATTTGCTATTTTTGACAAAATATATTTGTACAAAGAAAAGTTTCCAGTCCTTATGCTTCGACTCAGTAACTGATAGTGATGAACAAGATCCATATAAATAACATGAAATTGAGGCGTTTTATCAAAAGTTCCTTTTCTACATTGTTCTTTGTGATATTGGTATCGAGTCATCAATGTTGATATTGCTTTCATCGATAAATGTAGAGAGATTATTGTAAACATCTTCATCAATACTTATATCTTCTTTTTCTATGAAAGATTGAAAACATAATATTTCAAGTCCTAGTGCCATTAATGGATGCAGCCGCTTACATCGATTAAGATGTTTTCCTTTCAAAAATCCATCTACTGAACCATTTACGATAATTTCACTTTCAACAGCTACATTCATTATTCCACTGTCGTCAATAAATTTTCCAATTGCTCTAAACAATGCTAACATGATGTGGAACGGACCTAAATGGATAAATAAATTATCATAAACTGGTTTTTCTGTAGACTGTACCTGCATAGCAATTTTTGCTATAGCTAGATCATATGTTACATTAATGCAAGGTTGTCCAATTTCTGCAGCAATACTTTGACTTCGTTTCATAGTTTCTATTACAACTGGTATATTTGTCGGTGATTCGTTTATTGGTGTAAGATAACAATTTTTTTCTTTGTTATTATGAGAATCTTTGTTTAAATTATGATGGAACCCAACCCAAATCGATGTTTTTTTTTTAATTTTTAGAGCATGGCAAAGCATCCACAGAAACTTTTGCTGATAAATTATTTCTAGTGAAGCTAGTGTTGCTTCATTTCTTAAATTGTCAGATAAAGACAATAATTCATCATACATCTTGGGTTTTTTTGAATATGGGACTAACTCTGGGATGATATCATCAAGAGTCCTTCTTCTTTTATGTCCTGCATGAACACATGAAACGGATAGCTTGCCTGTGCACTCACCATGTTCAGAAGGATTTTGGAGTTGCTCAGAAGTTCCCTCTGTTGATTTCTCATTTTCTAGAACTGTTTGATAGATTATGTCTACCGTATCATGTAGGGTATCTTTACCAGTAGCAGTATCAACGTAACGATCGAAGTTGTCGAAGGCTACTCCTGTGAATAAATCTTGTCTTTTACAAATTTCATTTGGACAAATTTTAGAACGATTCAATAACGTAGTTGTTGCTGCAGTTTCCAATTCTTCAATAACATGATAACTACAACAATGACCATATTTATTTATAATTTATACGATCTTTCTGCTGCTCGTCAAACTCTTCAATGTCATGCCCAGAGTGATGTGTTTTTTGGTTTTGACAGACCCATTAGTGACATTATAAATCAAATCTTCTGCCAATGAATTAGTTTTCCTTAAACAACCTTCACTAATTCTCCGACGTCGTTTATAACCACCCAGAAGAAAACAATAAAAATCAAGTAATTGCTTAGGTATTTCACATTCGCCATTTAACAAATCAGCAATTGTTATGTTTTCTGGTAATTCTTTCTTTGTCATTTTTAAAATAGTTTTTCGTAAAATTGATGCTGCTCTTTGCAATATCTCCGCATCTTCCAACAGTTCACATAATTTTGCATCAACAACAGAATCTTTTAATGTTACATATTTTTTCCTGTCCCTCCTAATAATTGTAATTTCATCGTAATTCTGTAACAATTTAGCTTCAAACCGCTGGATACTAAAACTAACATCAACATCTTCATCATTTTCCTCGAGTATTCCTTGTAATAATTCAAAGTAGTATTTACATAAGTATGTGAATGAAAATGTCTTTTTTTTATTTATTATTTCCTCGCTGATAAAAATTTGCATTTCATCAAAAGCCAGTTTGTGAAAATATTTCCAAGTCTTCTTCGGTGGTGATTTTGTCTTCGCTTGTTCTTGTAAAGTATATATGGCAATTGTTCGACAGCTTTTATGATAAAAAATCAATGGGCTTAAATCTGCACTAACTTTTTCATAAAATTCATTATTTTCGTCAAATTCTTTCAAAACTTGCATCAAACTTGCTCTTTCTGACGAGTGAAGAGGTTGGTACCGCCCTTTCACTCGTTTATATTTATTTTGACAAAACACACATAGCCTATCAGCATGGCTAGTTTTAGTAACGGGCACTTCAGCAGATGTTGATGCTCCGCTTTCTTCAGTAGCTATTGGAGGGACTACTGTCACTGTTTCTACGTTTGTCGATGACATTTCTATAAAAAAAAAAGCCATTGAGATATTCATATTTAATAATTAATAATATTTTTTATTTTTACGTAATTATTTTTATTTCCGTCAATAATAATTAATAAATCGTGATTTGCACATTAATATAATTATTGTTACAGTACCATTATTATGAATAATTTCCATTTAATATATATTTAATAATGATAAAATTTGTACCACGTAATTAAATCAAAAATATAGTTACAATTAAAGAATAAAGCCTAGTAAAAAATATAGAAGTTCATAAAAAATACCTGATGATGATGCTGGTAGATTTGAAGAAGTTGATGATTCACTTGTGCGATATTTTTTCATCACAGCAAGAAAGTTTTTATAACATTTTACATGGTAACCAGTATTTGCGTTAATTTCCTCTGGCAAAGAAATATCTTTAAATTTTAAATTATTGTCTTTTCTTATTTTCAATATTGATTTACTTTTATTCAACGTAGTCTCTGTAAATCGTACAGTTTTTTCGTCAGTGTCTTCGTTACAAATCACACAAACCACGTGTTCCAATTCCATCTTGCACACTATTTACTGAAATGTTAATATTAAGTACAACAATACACAATATCACTGCACAATTGATAATAATATAAAGTTTGATTTTTTAAAAATTCGAAATCACTCAACATAAGAAATGTTATAGCTCAAAGCGTCTTCACAAGTAAAAATCATTGGCACAACTGACGAAATTCTTCTCTGTACATTGTTGCTCGAGAGCAGGTATACGTCCCTTCGTATTAGATAAACGGTCTCACTCGCACTATGGGCATTCACGCAACACCTCTCACTCGCACGCCCTTAGCAGCTGTCCCCTCGCCTGTCAAGGTCTTATGCTGTTCAAAACCGCCTGGCATTGTACATATTTACTCTGAGACGTTTACTTGAAAACATATAAAAATTTTAAGTCATTTCTTAAATTGTCAGATAAAGACAATAATTCATCATACATCTTGGGTTTTTTTGAATATGGGACTAACTCTGGGATGATATCATCAAGAGTCCTTCTTCTTTTATGTCCTGCATGAACACATGAAACGGATAGCTTGCCTGTGCACTCACCATGTTCAGAAGGATTTTGGAGTTGCTCAGAAGTTCCCTCTGTTGATTTCTCATTTTCTAGAACTGTTTGATAGATTATGTCTACCGTATCATGTAGGGTATCTTTACCAGTAGCAGTATCAACGTAACGATCGAAGTTGTCGAAGGCTACTCCTGTGAATAAATCTTGTCTTTTACAAATTTCATTTGGACAAATTTTAGAACGATTCAATAACGTAGTTGTTGCTGCAGTTTCCAATTCTTCAATAACATGATAACTACAACAATGACCATATTTATTTATAATTTATACGATCTTTCTGCTGCTCGTTAAACTCTTCAATGTCATGCCCAGAGTGATGTGTTTTTTGGTTTTGACAGACCCATTAGTGACATTATAAATCAAATCTTCTGCCAATGAATTAGTTTTCCTTAAACAACCTTCACTAATTCTCCGACGTCGTTTATAACCACCCAGAAGAAAACAATAAAAATCAAGTAATTGCTTAGGTATTTCACATTCGCCATTTAACAAATCAGCAATTGTTATGTTTTCTGGTAATTCTTTCTTTGTCATTTTTAAAATAGTTTTTCGTAAAATTGATGCTGCTCTTTGCAATATCTCCGCATCTTCCAACAGTTCACATAATTTTGCATCAACAACAGAATCTTTTAATGTTACATATTTTTTCCTGTCCCTCCTAATAATTGTAATTTCATCGTAATTCTGTAACAATTTAGCTTCAAACCGCTGGATACTAAAACTAACATCAACATCTTCATCATTTTCCTCGAGTATTCCTTGTAATAATTCAAAGTAGTATTTACATAAGTATGTGAATGAAAATGTCTTTTTTTTATTTATTATTTCCTCGCTGATAAAAATTTGCATTTCATCAAAAGCCAGTTTGTGAAAATATTTCCAAGTCTTCTTCGGTGGTGATTTTGTCTTCGCTTGTTCTTGTAAAGTATATATGGCAATTGTTCGACAGCTTTTATGATAAAAAATCAATGGGCTTAAATCTGCACTAACTTTTTCATAAAATTCATTATTTTCGTCAAATTCTTTCAAAACTTGCATCAAACTTGCTCTTTCTGACGAGTGAAGAGGTTGGTACCGCCCTTTCACTCGTTTATATTTATTTTGACAAAACACACATAGCCTATCAGCATGGCTAGTTTTAGTAACGGGCACTTCAGCAGATGTTGATGCTCCGCTTTCTTCAGTAGCTATTGGAGGGACTACTGTCACTGTTTCTACGTTTGTCGATGACATTTCTATAAAAAAAAAAGCCATTGAGATATTCATATTTAATAATTAATAATATTTTTTATTTTTACGTAATTATTTTTATTTCCGTCAATAATAATTAATAAATCGTGATTTGCACATTAATATAATTATTGTTACAGTACCATTATTATGAATAATTTCCATTTAATATATATTTAATAATGATAAAATTTGTACCACGTAATTAAATCAAAAATATAGTTACAATTAAAGAATAAAGCCTAGTAAAAAATATAGAAGTTCATAAAAAATACCTGATGATGATGCTGGTAGATTTGAAGAAGTTGATGATTCACTTGTGCGATATTTTTTCATCACAGCAAGAAAGTTTTTATAACATTTTACATGGTAACCAGTATTTGCGTTAATTTCCTCTGGCAAAGAAATATCTTTAAATTTTAAATTATTGTCTTTTCTTATTTTCAATATTGATTTACTTTTATTCAACGTAGTCTCTGTAAATCGTAGTTTTTTCGTCAGTGTCTTCGTTACAAATCACACAAACCACGTGTTCCAATTCCATCTTGCACACTATTTACTGAAATGTTAATATTAAGTACAACAATACACAATATCACTGCACAATTGATAATAATATAAAGTTTGATTTTTTAAAAATTCGAAATCACTCAACATAAGAAATGTTATAGCTCAAAGCGTCTTCACAAGTAAAAATCATTGGCACAACTGACGAAATTCTTCTCTGTACATTGTTGCTCGAGAGCAGGTATACGTCCCTTCGTATTAGATAAACGGTCTCACTCGCACTATGGGCATTCACGCAACACCTCTCACTCGCACGCCCTTAGCAGCTGTCCCCTCGCCTGTCAAGGTCTTATGCTGTTCAAAACCGCCTGGCATTGTACATATTTACTCTGAGACGTTTACTTGAAAACATATAAAAATTTTAAGTATACAGGATAAAGTTTATTTTACCTCATCAACTGTACGTTTTCTAATTGATCTGTCATATACTTCTGCTTATTGTAATCGCCTGTCAATTTTTTTTTAAGATGCACAATAAATAAACTTTATCCTATTAAATTTTCAAATTTACAGAAACAAGTTTTGAAACTCAATTTACTTAACAGTCCAAAAAATAAAGGGGCTGATGACGTGCAGGGCTGACGCCTGCCAGGTCATGGATATTGCTCTTAGCATGTCATAAATCGTAAGTATACAAATTTCTAACCTTACAGGGAGACCGTTACTCCCAGGGTTCACTAGGTCTCCAGCTATAATGTTTATGAAAATGTGGTACACAAATTAAGATAAGGACAGATCCTTCCATTTGATCATGGTGTCGGACGTGCTTCCCTCCGTGAAAATTGTTGGAAACAAAAAGGTTTTAAACACTCATCCTTATAAATTGAAAAATAAAGTCGACTAAATATAAAAATGAGTAATGTACTATAAAATAAATAATGAAGAGACCAAAGGTCCAAATAAAAATATGTGTACCATGTAAATAATGTAAAGATATTGATGAAAATAATATGGGAGAGTGAAAGTATATGATTATAATATAGGTTCAAAGATTTTTTTGTTATAAAACATGAAAAGTTTAAAATGAATAATCTTATTACAGACATTGAAACCATAATGTGCTTTTAAGTATGTAATCTGAAGTTTGTGAAATTTTATTATTTCATATTGGTTTCTTAGGTTTACGCGAATGTTAGACATTGAAATAAAACTACTTTTTTTTACGGATTTTTTCGCGGTTTATATTAAGATTTTAAGTCCCGACGTTTCGACACCTTTGCAGGTATCATGGTCACGGGCAGACTGAGATGGCGTTCGTCTTGACAGAAGATGTTGCTCGTTCTACCTTCATATTTCAATTTATTATTGAGTTCCGACCTACGCAATATGAGCTCACTATGTCTTGATGTCTTGCAGCGCTGCTCTTGGGTTTGGCCTTGAGTTTGTGTATTATTGGGTCCCAAGTAGGTGATATCTTCCAGCCATCTTCTCTATTGAAATTAGGGTGTTTTTTAATCTCAATAGCCTCGCGGAACATCCTAGGTAAGAATCTGGATTCTTTAGCGAGGATCTGTGGTTGGTCAAATCTAATATAATGGCTGGAGCCTTCAGCATGTTCGGCGACTGCAGACTTCGTTGAGCGGCGGTGTTTACGTCAGCGATGTGTTCTTTAACGCGGGTCCCTATGCTTCGTTTCGTTTGACCGATATAAGAGAGGCCGCAGTCACAATCTAGTTTATAAACTCCTGCATCTTGTAGAGGTATGTGACGCTTGACGGATGGTAATGACTGTCTAATCTTCTTGGGCGGCTTGAAGTATATTTTGATTGAAGCTCGTTTTAGGATGTAGCCAATCTTGTCTGTGACACCTCTGACGTATGGTAGTACAGCAGGTAAACGATCAATTGTGGCTGGCTTCACTCGGTTTCTGTGACGGGGCCGTGGAATTTGGAGATTGTTGTCTCGCAGTACTTGCTTGACATGTTGAAGCTCCGCGGCAAGGTGTCTGTCATCACAGATCAGTCTGCCCTGATAATTGTAAATGCAGTACTTGCAAATTGGCGGTTCCGAGATAAACGCGGTAAACGTGTTTTGTGATATCTACACAACAAGTCTGAATTAAATAATGTTTTAAATATACCAGAAATATAAGAAAAAAATCAAACTTTGTATTGATGTAATTTTTTCTTTACTTTATTATTTATTTTGGATAAAATGCGCATTACTGCATTTTGTTCTACCAACTAGACTTGTGAACATGAAAGTATCACTAAGCCCAAAGGCAGTATTTGTGTTCATTACTGCAAAATCATCTAGCACGTGTTCAATACTGCGTTTCTATCTATTAATCGTGTCTTATTATCATGCCTGGTACTAGTTGAAAGATTTATTAACCTTTTACTTCAGCTATCAGATACTATTATGAGAGGATATGTGACGAAATAAAACAGACCTTAATAGGTACTAGAAAAGTGGTTTATTATATTTCTACATAAAATATCACAATCAACATGGCATTATTTTTAATTACTAATAATTAAATTAATCAGTCTTTAAAATACACTTTAGGAACATATAGTCTTTTTTTAATTATATAGGTAAGGTAAATCTAAAATATTATACTTTTATATATATATATATTATACATAAATATGTATTGTTATATACATATATAAAATATACAAAACCCCTAGATATATATTTATATATACTAGGGGTTTTGTATATTTTTATCAAAAATAACATCACTTAATTGGAATCAACTTTCAAAAACTTTAGTCTGCAATTCTAAATTGATGACTAATATCATAACAAAAATAAGAATTCTTTTAAAACATAATAACAATTCTTCTTACAACACAAATAAAAAAATAAAAACAATACCTAATTTTTATTCTTCAGACTCTCTCTGTTCTACGAGATCTATTGATTCATCATTTACGGGAAGATTTTCCCAAAATGGTAATCGGTTTTCAGGTATTATGTCACTTAATTTTTTCAGTATACCCGACTTCCTTTCTTGCGTTATTCCGCGAGGCTTAACATTTTGTACAGCACAAGGTATAAAACCCTGCTTAATTATTTTTGCTTTAAGTAAGTCGATCTCTTTAATTGTGCTTCCATCATGGGTAGTCTTAACAAAAATTGACATGCTGTTTCTGTGTACCTCGACCCAAGCAATGTCTTTTATGTAAATTCTTTCGTCATTCTTTTTTAATTTGTACTGCGATGAGTGATCTTCATACTTGTAAAAATTTGAAACTTCCATCGGCTTCACGATCACTTTCTCTGCATTGGCTAGTTGCACACAGTCGATGAAATCAGCAAAATCGTATACTTTTTTTGCTCTTTGGAGCTGACTCTCTACTTGATGGTGAAAACTGTCTGCAGACATAAAAGTGTGACCAGGTTCGAGGTACTTTATAATTATTTTCGTAGCAGCAATCTCAGAACTATTAACAATTTGTACTAAAAATGAGAAAAATGCCCAGTTTTTATTTTACCCAGTGCAATTATCGGCCCAAATAGTGACTTCAGTACAATCCCGCTTGCTTTCTCCCCGATATAGCTTCATGCCAAAGCACAGCATAAGGTTTATCCTTGCTTGAGCCCAGAGGTACAAAGCTTTCATTGAATGCTATGATTCTCGGGCAGAATATGGCTGTTTTAAACATGTCTAATCTAGGTAATAACACAACTTTTTGTAGATCTGCTGAAAAGTGGACACTGGAAGAATCTCCACTGTTCTGAGATTTCTCAGCGTCTTTTTGGTAATGTCTTCGTGCAGTTTGATATTTATCGTAGTGCTTGTGATAACTTAAGCATTTTGTGCATCTTTGCAGGTTATCTGATGTAATTTATAACTTTCACAGAGTTCACATTCTTCGTTGCCTAATTGTGCGAACGATATGTTCATATCTTTTTTTAAAAACTTTCGGTAAAGGTCATATGATACTTTAATAGTTGGATTCTTTGTTATAAAATCATTATGCATGAAAGATGCATTTATATCGCTTGGCAGATACCTTCTATTAGGTGTGTTTAACCGCATATCGAAAACATCGCGATTCAGAAGGCAAATAGTTCCAATATTCGTCAATAGATGGCGTTGTGCATTGAGAGCCGATTTCTGAATCGCGGTGTTAAGATTTTCCTGAGCTTTATAAGTATCCTATGAATAAAACTTCAAATGACATCATGTTCTGCAATGTAATCACTGCATTAACGAATAAACACCCAAGTTAATTACAAAGGTTATTTTTTCATTTAAAAACCGTCCTAACCCTCACGGTGTCCAGGGTTAATCATGGTCCTTCGAGCCGGATCAGTGCGTACATGTATAGAGTACGCTCTGAGTATTGTGAAGTGTGTTGTACATCAAGTGCCCAGTGTGTCAAGCATTGCCTGCTGTGACGCGACTACAAGAGGTGAAGTGTCTTCAGCGGAGGCCTAAGAGTCCTCAGCGAAGGCCTAAGAGTCCTCAGCGAAGGCCTAAGAGTCTTCAGCGAAGGCCTAAGAGTCTTCAGCGAAGGCCTAAGAGTCTTCAGCGAAGGCCTAAGTAACATCCGAAAGGATCGTCGCGGCAGTACTACGGGCTTCCGGACGTCCCCTTAGTGTGGATTCCGGGATCAGGACGAAGACGTCACTACGGCAACACCTTCAAACATCAAACTGCAGACGCCTCAACTGAGGTCGTAAGGAGAAGTCTAGTGAGTGATAGTGCTGTAAAATCGTGAGTACATTGAATTATTACACGTGTCAAGCAAATTTGAACTTTATTGCCTAGAAGATTTAAACTTTAACTTTCGTGTAGTAATAGAATAGAATTAAAATAGTTATAAGTGTGCATGTTTAGACTTAGTTAGATTTAAGCCAAATTGTGTTGAGACGGGGAACCTATGCCCGAATTTAAGTAGATTTTAAAGAGTAAAACACTTAGAAAATTTTCTTTGTTTACATTGACTTGTAAAATTTTTGAGAATTCCATATTATTGTTTATTTCAAAATGTCTTTGCAATCACAATATGTTAAAGTACAAGATGACATTTATTCTCGGTTGTCAAGAGCGAAAATTAATTATAAAAAGTCGCCAAAGGAGCGAATTACTAAACAATATTTAGAAACTAGGTTAGAAAATGTCGAAGAATTGTGGGAACAGTTTAGGTTAACGCATACACAAATAATTAAAGAGGTCGAACCTAAGGACATGATATCTTCACCATACACGGTGAACGAAGTTTACTTTAATACGGAGGAATTATATTTAGATTTAAAATGTGAATTTAAAACTGCTTTAAACAAAATCAAGTGTAATGAGGATAGTCAGGCTACAGGGTCATCGTCAAGTAATATTTCAGAAAATAAATGCGTATCTATAAAGTTGCCTAGAATAACTATTCCAACATTTTCAGGGAAATATACTGAATGGCCGACTTTCCGAGATTTATTTGTATCAGCAATACATAAAAATAGTTCTATTGATAATGTGCAAAAATTACACTATTTGAAGGGATATTTGACCGGGGAAGCAGAGCAGCTGCTTCGTCATATACCAATTTCAGAGTCAAATTATGAAAGATGCTGGGCTCAGTTGGAGACCAGGTATAACAATAAAAAATATTTGTCTCATTGCATTTTGGTTAGATTGCTCAATCAGAAAAATATAGTACAAGAATCAGCTAGCGCTTTAAAAGAATTAATGGACACAACATCAGACTGTTTGAACGCACTAACTAACTTAGATATCGATATTACTTCCTGGGACATATTAATAATTCACATAATAACATTAAAACTAGATCCAGATAGTAGAAAAGATTGGGAGTTAAAGGTAACCAGTAATACTGAGTCAGATAAGCTGCCTACATTTGACCAGTTCAAAGAATTTTTAACAGGTCGGTATAGGGCATTCGAGTTCTTAGGAACCAAAGTAAAGAATAGTTCAGTTGTTAGTAAACCAAATGTATTTCACGCTACAGCCAATGCAGTTATGTTCTGTCAGTATTGCAATAGTAATGAGCATAAAATAAGAAATTGCAAGGGATTTATTAACCAGGATGTGGATACTCGGCGTAAGTTTGTGCAAGATCACAATTTGTGTTTTAATTGTCTGGGGCACAACCACTCTGCTAGAACTTGTAAGTGCACAGCCTGTTGCCAAATATGTCGGCGGAGACATCATTCTTTATTACATTCTAAAGGTGAGCAGGAGTCAGTAGGAGAGAGGGGAGATTCTACTATAGAAGAGCATACACTCGCAGTAGGAGTAGAATCTGAAAACGACGTAGTTACTTGTTTTTCGAAGGGTATAGTTAATAGCCAGGTCTTATTAGCTACGGCCCTAGTTAAGGCTGTATCGAAAAACGGGGTTTTGTTGACTGTTCGAGCACTTTTAGACCAAGGCTCTCAAGCGTCGTTTGTTACGGAACATACCGTGCAGACTTTAGGTTTGCACAAAAAACCAGCTAAAGGCGTAATATCTGGTATAGATGTTTATAACAAATTATCTTTAAATTCGGTTGTTGAGTTAAAAATTCAGTCCAGGTTAGATCCGTCATATGAACTTGTAGTGAAGGCATATGTTCTTAAATCGATAACTTCATTACTACCTAGTAGGGAGACACTGTGTTTAGATTGGGCTCAAACTAGCAAAATCCAATTAGCAGATCCTAGATATCATAAACCGGATAAAGTGGAAATGTTGTTAGGGGCAGAAGTTTATAGTCAGATTATACAAAACGGGTTAAAGAAGGCTCCTGATGGCAGTATGGTAGCACAAGCTACCTCATTGGGATGGATCTTGTCAGGTACCGCGGTCTCTGTTGCTCAGAACTCATCAAATATTACTGTGATGCATGCTTACCATGGTGATGATGAAATCCTGAAAAAATTGTGGGAATTAGAAAAAGAACCAAGTCAAATACAAAAACATATACCTACTGAAGAAGAATCAAGATGCGAGGACATATTTAAGGCTACAACCGTAAGAGACAGTGACGGTCGTTACGTAGTAAACTTACCATTTAGAAGTGAAGATCCACGCTGCCGATATGGCGATACACGAAAGGCAGCAATTAACAGGTTTTACGCTTTAGAAACTAAACTTAACAAAAACACAGATTTAAAGGTAAAATACGAAGAAGTCATCAATGAATACTTACAACTGGGACACATGAAGCAAATAAACAAAGCGGAAGGACAAAATCCACATGCCGTGTACTTACCTCATCATGCAGTCATACGTAACGATAAAGACACAACCAAGGTTCGAGTTGTGTTTGATGCTTCCTGCAAAGGAAATAATGGAATATCACTCAACGATGATCTTATGATTGGTCCGGGGTTACAACCAGATTTGCGACATTTATTGATCCGTTGGAGAACACATCGTATTTGCCTTGTGTCTGACATTATTAAAATGTACCGAATGGTGCGCGTGGCTGATCATCATACAGAGTTTCAACGCATTGTCTGGAGAGACAGCAAACAGTCTGTAATAAAGGATTACAAGTTACTTACCGTTACATTTGGTACTTCTTCAGCTCCTTTCTTAGCAGTTCGCTCGATGCAGCAAGTAGCACGTGATGAAGGAGCTAAATATCCACTCGCTGCTGAAAGGGTGCTCAAGGATTTTTACATGGATGACCTTATGACAGGATGTGACTCGATCGAAGAAGGCTTGAACATATTTAATCAAATGAATGATTTATTATCAAAGGCAGGATTCACATTACAAAAATGGTCAAGTAACAGCAGTGAACTACTGAAGAAAATAATCGGGGAACGACACTCGTTCAAAAAACAAGATGGCGTCGAAAGAGAGATAAACATAAAACAAGATGAGATATTTAAAACATTGGGACTTACCTGGAACCGAAGCTGCGACTCATTCCAGTACTCTGTTCAGTTGACTCCGCTGCAGGAACCTGTAACAAAAAGAAAAATATTATCAGATATAGCTAGACTATTTGACCCTTTAGGGTGGGTCGCCCCCGTTATTATTGTAGCGAAAATCCTGATTCAAAAATTATGGGTTTCTGGGATTGGATGGGATGAAGAAATTTCACATGAAATAAGAAAAGAATGGTTTACTTACCGACAAGAGTTGCAAGGTTTAACGGATTTTTCAATACCTCGATGGTTAAACACGAAGCACGGTGACAAGCAGATTGACTTACACGGATTTTGCGACGCGTCAAAATCAGCATATGCTGCGGTAGTCTATGCACGGGTTGTCGATGCGGACGGTGTGATACATGTCACTTTACTTACAGCGAAAACCAATGTTGCTCCTATAAAAACGGTATCAGTGCCCAGATTAGAGTTGTGTGGTGCTGTACTTTTAGCAAAACTCTTATCCGAAGTGGCAGAGGTAATGGGAATAAATAAACTTAATTTATACTACTGGACCGATTCAGAGATAGTGTTAGCGTGGTTAAATAGCCATCCCAACAAATGGAAAACATTCGTCGCAAACCGCACTTCAGAAATTTTGAGCAAAAGTGAACCAAACCAATGGAATCATGTTCAGTCTAAAAATAATCCTGCTGATTGCGCTTCGCGTGGTCTTTATGCGGCAGAATTCGTGAATTTCAAGTTGTGGTTAGAGGGTCCGGGGTTCCTGAAAGAAGAACATATCACATACGGTAAACGCAAGATAACATCAACAACTATAGAGGAAATAAATGTACATATAACGACGTCAGACGATCATTTTATTTGGGATAAATATTCAACACTTACCAAACTTGTTAGAATAGTTGCTTATTTAAGACGTCCTTTAGAGTGGAGAAAACCTAAGGCTGAAAGGAAGTATAAAACATTTATAAGTGCAGAAGAAACGGAATTAGCTTTGGAAACATGCATAAGAGTGTGTCAAGGTCATAATTTTCATGCTGTGATTCTGGATCTGCAAAAAGAAAAACCTAAGAGAAATATATTTAAGTCGTTAAATCTTTACATTGATCCCGTTAATATCTTGAGGGTGGGCGGTAGACTGGAACGTTCCAATCTATCGAGCGATCTTAAAAATCCAATTCTGATTCCAAGCAACACTTCATTCACCAATTTGTTAATTGTCGACGCACATCAAAAAACCCTTCATGGCGGTCCTCAATTAATGCTGAACTATTTAAATACAAAATATTTTATTCAAAGGGCTAAGCGGTTGGTCACTGCATACGTGCGAAAATGTGTAATTTGCTTTCGTTTTACAGCGGCCTCAAACCCACAATTAATGGGTCAATTACCACCTGCACGGGTTACGCCCAATAGGCCGTTTAATAACAGCGGGGTAGATTTTGCCGGACCGATTAATTTAAGGACCTCAAAGGGAAGAGGTCATCATGCTTCTAAAGGATACATTTGTTTATTTGTCTGCATGGCGACTAAGGCTGTTCACATTGAAGTCGTTAGCGATCTAACAACTGAGGGGTTTCTTGCCGCGTTTAAAAGGTTTGTGGCAAGACGTGGTCGCTGTAAGGATATATGGAGCGATAACGGAACAAATTTTCAAGGGGCTTCTAAAGAATTAAATATATTACTTCGGTTAGAAAATTCGGGTATAGCTAAGGATATTGCTGCGGCCTTAGCTAGTGAGGGTACCACATGGCATTTTATCCCAGCACATGCTCCGAACTTTGGCGGATTATGGGAGGCTGGAATAAGGTCGTGTAAGAAACATTTAAATAGGGTGATAGGTAGTTCTACTTTAACTTTTGAGGAAATGTCAACTTTGTTAAGCCAAGTAGAAGCATGTTTGAACTCACGTCCCCTGTGCAGGTTGACCGATTCAAATACCTATGACGCGTTAACACCAGGCCATTTTCTTGTTGGAGAGCCAATAATAAACTTGGCTGATCGTAATTATGAAGATACAAATATATCTAGTTTGAAGAGGTGGCATTTAGTACAACAGATGACACAGCACTTCTGGCGTCGTTGGTCTAGCGAATATTTGACAACACTTTATCACCGATACAAATGGTCAAACCAAACTGTAGAACCCCAGGTAGGCGACGTAGTCTTAATTAAAGAGGATAATTTGCCTCCTTGTCGATGGCTTCTTGGCAGGGTGGTTGAAAAGCATCCGGGTTTAGACAACCTTACTCGAGTAGTCACACTGCGCAGTAAGAATTCAACATTTAAGAGGCCAACCTCAAAGCTATGTATTTTACCTATTGCCTAAAAATTGTTTGTCATAATAAGTGATTTTGAGCACTGTTTAGTATTTAAGTTGTTATTATAAGGGCTGTTCCATTGTAAGTTACAACCTTATCTATGTATGGTATCTTGTAAGTTTGTAAGGATTTTGTTAAACCATTGGTTATATTTAAGTTTGAAGGACATAATGTTGCACAAAATGTCCTTGGTGGGCGGAATGTTTAACCGCATATCGAAAACATCGCGATTCAGAAGGCAAATAGTTCCAATATTCGTCAATAGATGGCGTTGTGCATTGAGAGCCGATTTCTGAATCGCGGTGTTAAGATTTTCCTGAGCTTTATAAGTATCCTATGAATAAAACTTCAAATGACATCATGTTCTGCAATGTAATCACTGCATTAACGAATAAACACCCAAGTTAATTACAAAGGTTATTTTTTCATTTAAAAACCGTCCTAACCCTCACGGTGTCCAGGGTTAATCAAGGTGCATGTACTCGTCTATAGTGTGCAATAGCAGGTCGAAAACTCTCAATGTGTTCCTTAAGCATATCTCTGTTCACTATCTTTGGACGTTCTTGTTTGTTACGTTGATCTGCTTGTTCATTTGGTAACTTTTTTAAAATGTCTAATACACGTCTATCGTTTTTTTAGTATACCCGAGAGTTATATGTATGTTCAATCTCCAAAAAATATGAATATGTATTTTTCCGCTTCTGGCTACTTTCTCTTATACGTCTATTTACTTCTTTACCAATAACCAATGACCTGATATATAATCCTTGAGCTTCATATCCGAGTCCCCAAAATAATTTATTTATATACTGGCGTTCAGATTCTGTAAAATGCAACAAACATTTTTTCACACAAGTTAAGGTGCATCCAGATTCCAGGCTTTACGCTCTTTTTCTCTAATTTTAACTTTTTCTTGTTTTCGTTTCTTGTACTAAGAGATTCTTCGTATTTGCGTCTAAGCCTTGGTTTTCCACTTTTCGTTTTTCCCAAGTCTTTTGGTTCAAGGTCAACATCATTTACTTGTAGTTCTTGATTAGTCATATTTTGTGTATTATTCGTAGTTTCTTCATTTATATTCTTACGGTTATCCATGTTTTCTTCATTAGTCTTCTTCGCCTCATCCATGTTTTCTTCATTAGCGTTGTTTGCCTCATCCATGTTTTCTTCATTAGCGTCGTTTGCTTCATCCATGTTTTCTTCATTAATCTTCTTTGCCTCATCTATGTTTTCCTGAGATTCATTCTTTGTCTCACCCATGTTTTCTGTCAGGTCAGTCTTAGTATCTTCTTTGTTTTCCTCATATACTTGACACATTTCTTCTAATTCTATTTTTATATCGACTAAAGACATGTCCATCACTGAACTTGGTAATATTTCGTCACACTGCAAACTTAAGTAATCTTCCCTTTCGTGAAAATCAAATGCTTTATTTAATAAATCAAGCTGTTTCTGTAAATTAGTTTGGGTCATATTCAATGTCGAAGCATATTCAACTTCTGGCGTAAGTATATGACTGTAGTTATCATAGCTAAAGTTATGAGCCCATAGGCTACCAAAATCGTGAATATTACATAGCGGATCTACTTCAGCCCTTTAGCCCCTTGAGGTGTAATTTTTGCAAAAAAGTGAAAATTGCAAAAATGTCGATTACTGCACTTTCAATTATGACGGCAGATCTGTGATGTCTGTTTACCTGCTGTACTACCATACGTCAGAGGTGTCACAGACAAGATTGGCTACATCCTAAAACGAGCTTCAATCAAAATATACTTCAAGCCGCCCAAGAAGATTAGTCAGTCCTTACCATCCGTCAAGTGTCACATACCTCTACAAGATGCAGGAGTTTATAAACTAGACTGTGACTGTGGACTCTCTTACATCGGACAAACAAAACGCAGTATAGGGACCCGCGTAAAAGAACACATTGCTGACGTGAAACACCGCCGCTCAACGAAGTCTGCAGTCGCCGATCATGCTGAAGGCTCCAGCCATTACATTAGATTTGATAAGCCACAGATCCTCGCTAAAGAACCTAAATTCCTACCTAGGATGTTTCGTGAGGCTATTGAGATTAAAAAACACCCTAATTTCAATAGAGAAGACGGCTGCAAGATATCACCTACTTGGGATCCAATAATTAACAAACTCAAAATCAAACCCAAGAGCAGCGCTGCAAGAGCTCAAGACACCGTGAGCTCATATTGCGTAGGCCGGAACACAAATAATTAATAAAAATATGAAGGTAGAACGAGCAACAACAACCGTCAAGGCGAACACCACCTCAGTCTGCCCGTGACCATGATACCTGCAAAGGTGTCGAAACGTCGGGACTTAAAAGCTTAATAGCTGTGGCAACACTGTTGACAAGACGTCAACAAAACTTCTCCCAATTAATTAATTTAATTTTAATTGTAAATTGTGTATTGTGTATATTTAAATGTCTATTTTATACGCAGTAATTATTAATATTTAGTGGGCCAGTGTTATATAGTCGTATTTTGTACCTAAATCTGTTTACTTGTGAAAAGTTTGGCTGTCAAACTAAGTTAAATTTTAACGAACATTGTAAAGTGCATTGTCATCAGAAACTGGTGTGTAAGTGTTTATTGCTACCTTTTATCACATTTTTATCATCACAGTGATTATTTTCAACAAATTTACTATAACACTTACACTCAATTATTGCATATTCTCACACAACATTCAGTATAACACCTGTCTGTTTTGTCACTTGTCTATTTTGCTTTTGAAATGGATAGAGTGATGACCAGAAGGGGTGCTGCACGCTTGGAGGAATCTAAACTCCAATTAACATTGTTGGAATTAAAGAAATATAAAGATTTGTGTGACAGTTTGCAAAAAGAACAAGATGACAATGAGAAGGAAGTGCTACAGATATTAAATAATAACAGTAAGCTCAAAGTTGAGATGGCAGAGTTGCATCGACAACTACTTAACACCTCTGAGGAACGGGATAAGCTTAAACTGTTAGTAGACAAGTTTGATCAGTGCAGCGATGAGTTTGATTTAACCCTCAAGCACAACGCTGAACTCAAGTGCAGATTAAGTGAAGCCCAAGAAACCATTCTCAAGATGGACGGTGCGGACCAGAAAATTCAGACGGAGTATACACATGCTCTGTTTGACAGGCTGGTTGGTACCGCTCCCTCTGCCACCTCAGCTCTGGGTAATACTAACCAGATAGAGACAATTGATTTAATATGTGATAAATCTCTCATATCAAATACTCAAATACAAGAAATACATTGTAGTAAAAATAAATTAAAGAAATATATTAAAACCAAAAGAATCATTAAGAAGTGTCAAAAACTTACAAGGAACAATAAAAATAGTTTTAGTAACAACTTAAAAACACTCAATAAATGTAAACTTTTAAAATCAAATTATGAAAATATTAAAACAAAATATGAGTCTGATACACAACACTTACAGTCAGAGATACTCCGTTTACAGGATTCCTTAAACATAATTAGCAATAAATATAATACTTCACAAAAGGAAATAGGAGAACATATACTGGCACTGAGTGGCTTGGTAGATCTATGTAATGAAAATGAGAGGATGTATCATTCCTTAGTTAATAGTCAAACAACCGACTGTATAGTGGATGAGCCAGGTCGTTCATTGACAGATATTTCTCTGGAGTCTTGACAACCTGGGACTCAATCTGTGGAGTTGTGTAACAGGCTCACAAGTACTTCCTTCGCCACACAAGTTGACCAACAAGCAACAAATAAAATTAAAAACAATAAAATAATTATGTTCAGTGATGAAATTGGTCAAAACATGTGTCATAAACTATACCAACATTTAGGTTGAAAATGAAAATGAAAATGAAAATGAAATCTTTATTTGTAAACATAGGTTCAAGAAGGTGGTTCAAAGTACATATTTTGTTAGTTCATCTATGTCTTGCATTGAAGCGTACAAATACATGCATTTTATGGTCATACAAATTCAATATTTATAAATTACATTATTAAATCAATATTTTTTTGTCACATAATATAAAAGCGGTAATATTATAATTTGATTTTAATAATTGGTACACAATTTCAGAATGTTAAAATTATTATTGAATTACATTAATTATTCTACTATTTATTTAATCAATTATTATTATGCTTTAAAATAGTCGTTGATTACATCAAATTTATAATAATAACAGTAATGCGTCAGAATATATTAGGTCTGGTATCTTTCATTTAAATAATCGTTTATTGTATAATAGCATTTTGTAACCAGGAATTCATATAACTGTTTTTTAAATAGCTCTTTATTGTTAATATTTATGATCTGCTTCGGTAGTTTATTATAGATTTTGGGTGCCATACCTAACAGATTTTTACTGAATAGAGCCTTTTTGTGTCGTGTTGTGCAAATCATATTTTTGCAGCGTATGCTCTTTGGGTGGCTATAAAGATGTAAATTTTCTTTGACAAAGCTGGCTACTTCGTATACATAAAGACATGGAAGTGTCAGTAATTTAAGCTTTTGAAAATGTGGTTTACAGCTATCGGTGCTTTGTAAACCACATATTGCCCTTATGCATTTCTTTTGTGCTTTAAACGACATTTCTCTATCTGGTGAGTTCCCCCAAAATATGAGACCATAGCGCAAAGCTGATGAGACATATCCGTGGTACGCCATTAGAAGAGTTGCCTGATTTGAAACTTTTCTTAGGTTAAAGAGACTATATGAACACTGGCTTATTTTTTTGCACACGTTTTCAATATGTATTTTCCAGTTCATGTTTCTATCAATCCAGATGCCTAAGAATTTAGTATGGTCAGTGTCCCGAATACTTTGGTTACCATACCGAACCTCTAGTTTTTTATTGTTTGTTCTTTGTTCAAATTAAATGTAATTTGTTTTTTCTATGTTTATTTTTAGATTATTTTCAATTAGCCAGTTTATTATGTATTTAACATCATTGTTTATCTCGGTTTCGAATGTTTCATCATTTTGACTCTTAAATAATATCGTGCTATCGTCTGCAAATAATATAATTGGATTATTAATAATTTTAGGCATATCATTTATATATACTATAAAAAGTAGTGGTGCAAGAACACCACCCTGTGGTACCCCGAATAGACATGTACGAGGTTTAGAAGTATATGTAATTTCTGTTTTTGTAAAGGGATTGATTCTATTTATGGCTATAAATTGTTGCCGATTCGTAAGGTAAGATTTAATTAGTTTTATGATGTTGCCTCTGATGCCATATTTTTCCAACTTATTAAGCAGTAAATTATGGCTGACGTGGTCAAAGGCCTTTGACATATCCATAAATAATGCAACTACATGAGTTCTATTGTCCATATTAGTCAAAACGTGTTCAACAAGCGCATATATAGCGGAATTAATGCTTTTATTTTTTTTGAAACCATATTGTTCTTTGACTAGGATTTTGTTGGTTTCAAGAAAGGAGTATATACTTTGATGAAGTATTTTTTCAAAAATTTTAGAAAAAACAGGAATTAGTGCTATAGGTCTATAGTTGCTTGGGTCTCGCCTATCTCCTTTTTTAAACAAGGGTTTGATTACTGAAATCTTAAGTCTTTCTGGGAATACACCTTTTTCAATACAATTATTAATTATGTGGCTTAGTATCGGTGCAATAGAGGTCGCTGTAGCTTTAATCACTTTAGTGGTTATATCATCATAGCCAGCACTGTTGGTATTTTTGAGAAAATTGATAATTTTAATAATGTCAAACGGGATCGTGGGTGTCATGAATATTGAATTAGAATTTGTATTAAATGTCAATAAATTGTTGTTGATGTAATTCTCAGATTGGATTTGATTTATAAAGTACTCGTTGAATGATTCTGCTATTTGTTCTGGTCTGTTTATAATTTTATTTTTTATCACTATGTTGTCTATTCCTTCTTTTGGGTGATTTATTTTCTCTTTATTTATTATCCTCCATGTTGCTTTGCTCTTGTTTTCAGAAGTCTCTATAAAATGACTATTTTGTGCTTTTTGTGTTTGTTTGATTATGTGTTTTAATCTATACGTGTATGTTTTAAGTTTATTTTTGTTCTCTAGGTTAGGTGACTTTCTATATTCCCATAACATGTCCCTTTTTCGTTTTGCACATTTTTTGAGTCCCTTTGTTATCCACTTTGGCCTTTTAATGACAGAAACTTTTACTTTATTAATGGGAAAACATAAGTCATAGAATAATTTGTACAGATCATGGAACTCATCAAATGCGTTATTGGGATCGGAGCACATAAAGACGTCATGAAACGTCAAATTTTGAATGCATTCCTTGAACTTTCTAATGTTTTCGTCACTATAATCTCGTCTATGTATGTACCAATGAGAAAGCGTGCACGTTTTTTTGACTCGGCATTTTAACACTTGCGCTGTATGGTCAGATAAAGCTAATTCTTTAACCTCACATCGGCTGCCTCTTATATTATGGACAATGTTGTCAATGCAGGTCCCACTGCATAAACGTGTCGGTGATCGAGTACCCAGAATCAGGTTATAGCTGCACAGTATGTTTTGAAAAGTTGTAGAGGTTCTATTATTTTTGCAAATATCTATGTTAAAATCTCCGCATAGCACAATCTTATTTTTATGTATTAGACAAATATCTTTTAGCATATTATCCAAATTATCAAAAAACGTTACTAGTTTATTATTGTTGTTATTCGGCGGTCTATATATACAGATAATGATAATCGAATGGTAAGAAAGTTTAATTGCGCAACATTCTATTAGATGAGGTATAGCCCATTTTTTAACATTGAGAACTTCAAATTTAAGAGTCTTTTTGACTAAAATGCATGAGCCTCCATTTCTATCATTTCTAGCGTAACATGTTGCGAGTAGATAATTTGTGACATGTAGATGTTGATGGTCTTCTTTTTTCATGTTGTGTTCTGTTATACAAAAAATATCTATTGTCTTATCTTCTTCAGAGAGTTGATTCAGATGTACGCATAACAGATCTGCTTTATTTATTAGACCATTGATATTCTGGTGCATCACGTAAATATGATTAAATACGAAAAAGATTAGGTTCTCAGGTCATTAACTGTTGTATGCCTGCAGCTACCTACAGCCAGATATTGGATAAGGTAATTAGTGGTAAATATTGCCCATCTACAACTATTATTATTTTAATTGGGAGAAGAGGTAACGTTAGTTTGAATATGCTCAAAGACTACTTTGAAAGTCTTATAACATTAAATGTCAAGAAAGTTGTTTTATTTGCTTTTCCTTATGGTAAAGGTTTGTCACAGACTGAAAATAACCACAGAAATAAATGTAATATGAAACTTCATACTATGTCACAATATAATAGCACATTTGAATTTATTGACACTAATGTAATCATTAGTAATAATTATTTTATGACAAAAGATAACTATTATCTTTCTAATTATTATAAGGGACTGATAGCAAGTGCGCTATCATATTGTATTTTAACTACAGCCAAGTGCTTGGCTAAACACTCTGCTCCTATTGAGCAGCTTGATAATAGTTGCTTTTCTCAACAAACCTTGGAATTTGTTCCAAGTAATTTAAATTAGATATTAAGACAATAGAGTCTAACTCTGGCGATAATTGTAACCTAGACTTGTTATGCACTGACCCATCAAACACTTTAAATATAATTAAAACCACCAATAATAAGCACATTTTTAATATTGTACATCAGAATGTTCAGGGTTTGATGGGTAAAGAATTAGAGTTGGAGTTATTCATGAACTGTAATAGTATTGATATCTTATGTATTACTGAACATTGGTTAAAGGACCACCAGTTCATGTTCAGCTTCAACAACCATCAGGTAGCCAGCTCGTTCAGCAGAGTTAATTTAATACGTGGAGGCTCCTTAATTATTGCTCGGAATAATCTTAAATTTAAGGAACGTACAGACATAGTGAGCCTGTCTGTTGAGCGAGTTGCTGAGATAGCATGTATTGAGCTTGAGCAGTTCATTGTATTGAGTGTATACAGGTCCCCATGTGCATCATATGAGACATTTGAGAAACTTAAGGAAGATGCATTATTTAAAATCTCTAATTCTAATAAAACAGTTGCTGTCTGTGGAGACTTTAACATTAATTTATTAGAAAATAATTCTGTTGTTAACAGAATTATAACTTTATTTAAGTCTTATAATTTGTACAAAACATTTCTTGAACCGACTAGGATAACTGCCACTAGTGCTACTTCTATTGATAATATTTTTACAAACTTGAAGCCGACTTATAATTCTATTATTAATGTGTTAAATTCATATCACTGTGGCCAACTAGTTGCATATCCTAAAAAGTTTGTTAAAATGCAACGCAAAATTATAAGTTTTGTTCCTGTAACTAAATGTCGTTTAGAACTCTTTGAAAATAATTTAAATGCAAAATTGCCCGGTTTGTCCTATCACAGTAACCCTGATCAAGCTTACTCCTTATTGTTCAATTTAATTAATTCAGAGTTTATGAGTGTTTTTACTTCAAGATCACTCTCTGTCAGCGATCGCTTTACTTTTAGTGATTGGGCAACACCAGGTATTTTTAAAAGCAGACTTAGATTGTATGAATTATATGATGAAAAAAATACAATCATAGTAATGTTTTTATGAATTATGTTAAGAACTATTCTAAGACTTTTAAGAGAGCTTGTACCCTTGCGAAATCGTTATTCATTAAAAATAAGATAAAGTCATCTGGAGACAAAGTTAAAACTACCTGGAACATCATTAATTCAGAAACCGGACGAACTAAAATTACTAATCGCGATTTTCACCTTAAAACAATGATATTCTAATAAACAGATATGTTATAAGCGTGCAATCGTGAAGACTCGAAAACGTCCTAATTGGGACGTATTGCCATTAACAACAACACTATTTGTCTCTTTTTTTCTTATGGGTTTTATCGCGCTATCTCTTTTGCTCTGCCGCTGCTGCGCGGAACACTTTTTTCGATTGTTTTGTATGCGTATAACATATCTGTTTATTAAAATATCATTGCCTTAAAATTAATGATGTTGAAATTAGGTCGGACATGGAGGTGGCAACTGAGTTTGAATCCTTTTTCACCAACATTCCAATTTTAACAACCAGAACTCTGTTGTCGTCTCCCACCTCCACACAAACAATACTTAAAGATTGTGTTGCGGAATGTTGCGCGGGATTTGAATTCACCATTGTTAGCGAAAAAGACATTTTAGAATCATTCAAGAATATAGAAATAAAAAAAACTGCTGACCTTTGGGGTATTTCTGTACATATTATATCTTCAGTAATAAAAACAATCGCCCCATTCCTTGCCGTGGTGTTCAACTCTTGTGTCGCATCCGGTGTATTTCCAGACTTGATGAAATTAAGTAAAGTGATTCCACTCTTTAAATCAGGTAGTACAACTGATCCAACCAACTATCGCCCTATCTCAATTTTGCCCACCTTGAGCAAAATTTTTGAGAAATTAATTTTAAAACAATTGTTGAGGCATTTCAATAGATACCACTTGTTGCATTTAAAACAATTTGGTTTCACAAAGGGTTGGTCTACTACAGACGCAGGGGTGGAATTGCTCAAAAATATATATGAGGCTTGGGAGAATTCGCAAGATGCCCTGGGCATTTTCTGCGACTTGTCCAAAGCTTTTGATTGTGTGTGTCATGATACACTTATTAAGAAATTGCACCACTATGGTATTAGAAATAAGTCTCTTAGTCTCTTAAGTTCTTACTTAGATAACATAATACAGAGAGTGGATGTAAATGGAAAAAGATCTAAAGGATCTGTGGTAACGATGGGCGTTCCGCAGGGTTCAATTCTAGGGCCATTTTTATTCCTTATTTATATCAACGATTTACCTTTTCATGTAAGAGAAAACCATAAGATTCTGGTATTTGCAGATGATACTTCTCTTGTTTTTAAAATAAAACGCCGACTAGAAAATTTTGACGACGTCAATCATGCGCTCGATAAGGTTGTACATTGGTTTAATGTTAATAACTTGCTATTAAACCCATCAAAAACTAAATTGATTAAACTTTCAACACCCAATGTCAGGCAACTAAGTACCAATGTACAACTTAATGGAATAGATTTGGACCCTGTCGAATCAACTGTTTTTATTATTATTATTATTTATTTATTGACACACCAACGACTTATTCACTAACTCATTACATTCTAGATATATTCTATTTAAACAGCGTTGCGATGAATTCGTCACTTATAGGCGTGCACAGCACTTGTATTAAGCGTTAATAAAAAAAAAAGAAATACACAATAACAGCAAAATTAAAAAAAAAACAAACGATTAAATAGCAATAGAGAAACAATTATAAATTATAACTACAAAAGTAAAAAAATGAATTAGGACATTATACGTTAATTACAATTAAAAGAATAGAATAAAGTTTGAGTAAAAAATAAATAACCTTTAAATGTCAAGTAATTAAGTATTATTCAAAAATTGGAAATCAAATTGGATTTCAAATGTTGGAAAAGTAAAACAATTATAAATTAAAACTACAAAAATAACAGATAAATTGGGACATTATATTGATAACAATTAAAATTAAAAGAATAAATAGATTAGGTCCAAAAAAAAAATAACTTAAAAAATGTAGTAAGTTGTACAATATGAAATTCATTAAACGAAGTCACACTAGTACACAAACTACCCTATAAAAGAATCAACAAAACAATCGATCAAAAACTGAGGACGTTTCGTATGAATTCATTGAGACTGTTCGAAAATATGTCCAGGTTGTTAGTGCGCGTGCTCAGCTTATTGTAGCTAGACAAAAACCGGTATAGAGGAGCTGAACGACCAAGATTAGTTCTAGTTTTAGGCATTTCAAATGTTTCTGTTTTAAAATTGGATCTGTATGAAGTAGGGCGGGGCACATTTAGACCGATCCCCGAAACCAACTCCGGTACATTCGCCACATTGTGGAGGGTCTTGTAAAGGAAAATCAAGTCTGAGCAGCTTCTTCGTTGCTCCAAGGAGCTCATCCTGAAATGACAGAGCCTTTGAGGATAATCAGCTTCGCGATCACATGTCTGTGATCTGAAGCGGAGGTATCTCGTAAACTTTTTTTGTATACGTTCTATTCTATCAATGTGGACACGATACACGGGATTCCATACAGGAGATGCGTATTCCAGTATGCTCCTCACTAGAGAGTTATAGAGAACCTTAAGTGTGCTACATGACCGGAATTCCCTGCAAGTTCTTTTTACGAATCCCGACATTTTATTTGCTTTGGCGACAATAGTGTCGAAGTGATTTTTAAAAGATAGTTTACTATCAAGTTGGATTCCCAAATCACGAATGGTATCGACTTTTTGAAGAGTAATGCCGTTTAAGTGATACGCTGAAGGATTAATCAACTTTTTTCGTGTAAATGTTATATGATAGCACTTTACGGCATTGAGAGTCATCTTGTTACTTTGACACCACTCTTGAATTGCGTCCAAGTCCTGCTGAAGCAAAGCAACGTCAGTACTTGATTCAATTTCCTTGTATAGTTTAAGATCATCCGCAAACATAGAGCATTTTGAGTTTTTAATGGAGTGTATGATGTCGTTCACAAAAACAAGGAAAAGAATAGGACCGAGATGCGATCCTTGTGGCACCCCAGATGTTGAGTAATAAAGTGGCGACTGATAACCCTTTATAATAACTTTCTGTTGCCGTTCCGAAAGAGATGAGCCAAACCAGCGCAGTAAACGACCATGCATACCGTAGTTCTCAAGTTTTTGTAGAAGAAGCACGTGATTTACTTTGTCGAACGCACTACTGAAGTCAGTGTAAATTGAGTCCACTTGTACACCGGAGTCTACGGATCTGCTGATATCATTAATGTAGTGAACTAAGTTGGTAGCAGTGGACTTATTGTTACGGAAACCGTGCTGTTGCATAGCCAATTGAGTTTTAGTGAGCGAAGTTAATAGAGGACAAACTAATGATTCGAACAGTTTCGAGAAAATTGAAAGTAGAGATATGGGCCGATAATTCTTAACATCATTAGGCTCCCCTTTTTTTAATATCGGAACTACGTGTGCGACTTTCCACTGCTTGGGAAACTTAGAAGACATGAGGGACCTATTAAAAATCAGTTTGAGCGGTAATGATAACTGCTTGGCACATTGCCTTATGAAATTCGGCGGTAGGCCATCCGGCCCTGGACCCTTGCAGATATTTAATTTTTTTAAACCTTTGAGTACGTCTCGCTCTGTGAAATAATGGCTTCCTAGCGCAAACTGAGGGTACTCTTTTGACTTTGTTTTAACCGCAACTGTAGCGGCTGGAGATGCAAAGGTGGCAGAAAAATGTGAGGCAAACAATTTACTCACTTCTTCTCCAGAAGTTGCCATTTTCCCGTTCCAGTACATCTCAGATGGGATGTCATTAGCCTTGGCTTTTTTGGCCTTGACGAATGACCAAAATGCCTTCGGATTCAGTCTGATGTTTCCCTCAGTGTGATTGACGTACGTGCTGTAGCAATTTTTGATCATGTTTTTAGAACGTTCCTCCAATATACGGTATTCATATTTGTCCCTGGGATTTTTATATTTTTTAAAACGAAGTCTCAATTTTTCCTTTTCGTTGAGGAGTCTGATTAAACATTTTGAGAACCATATAGGAAATTTGTTATTACGTCTGTTATGTCTAGGAACACATTCATCCACTATTTGATTCAATCGTTCGTAAAACGCGTCTACCATTAAGTCCACATCTGCCAGATCCGAAAACAAACGCGTCCAATCGATGCTCCTCAACTTTTCATTCGCGAGTTCATAATTGGCTTTCCAGAAGTTATATCTGAGGGAACTCTTACTTTTTAATATTGCGGGTGAAATATTTTTAATGGTGATATCAAGAGGAGGGTGATGAACATCGACCAGAGACATTGGATTCTTACATTCACTGACAGATCCACCGTGGAAGTTACATAGAATGAGGTCTAAAGTTCTGTTGTAATTTGCTTAATGCTATTTGACGACATAAAATCAACTAGTGTGTAGCCTAACCTGTTCGCAAAGTTTCTAGCAGTTGTACACGGTGAGTTGGAGAGAGCATTATCCGTGCTCCAGTCGATAAAACCGAGATTGAAGTCCCCAGCAATTATTACATCTCCGCCCGTTGATTCAATCACTGCATCCACGTTGTCCAGGATCGAATCAAGAGGACCTAGTTGCACAGGTGGTGGCAAATAGGCCGCACAGATGTATAGATCGCCCCTTCCTCTGTGGGTTTTGAGTTTGACCCACAGATCTTCAGCATCTGATTCCCATTCTGTTACCCGTGATGAATCTATCGCCCTAGAAACAGCGATCAGTACACCCCCGCCTTTTTTGCCGCCAAGAGGAGTAGAGGCTCTGTCTCTACGATAAACGATGTACCGGGAGTCAAATAATTCGCCATCATTCACGCTGTCATCAAGCCATGTCTCTGTTCCGATAATCACTTCATAGTTATTAAGTTGCGTGGCTAGCTGGAGATTGTTTAATTTAGTCTTAAGACCTCTGAAGTTCTGATAATAGATGGTGAATTCTGACAGCAAGATCACGGGTTTTGTGCGTCTTTGCTCCTTTTATAATAAGGAGACAGCCTCTAGGCTTTTTATTTGCTTAGCTTGTTGTCCGTCCTCCTTCCTTATCAAGATTTTGCCATCTCGAACCCAAACATATTTGTACCCTTTTTCTTTCGCGACTTTTCTGACAGCCGCATGAATTTTTTTGTTTAGGGGTGACAGGTGCTCGGATACGAAAACAGGCTTTACTAAGTTGGCGTACCCAAGGTGTTGCGAGTTAAGTTTTTTACCGGGGTTTGCTTTGTTATATTTCATCACTGAGGTTAAAATGGTATCCCTCAGGAGTGTGCTGCGCAACTTGACAACTACAGCTCTGGGGTTATTGCTTTCTGGGTCCAGTTTCTTTACCCGTACTACAGACAGGATGTCGTCTTCTTTGATGGAACAAGAGACTACATTTCCAATTTGTTGGACAGTCTTAACCAGGTTTTCTGCTTTGCTTTCCGGTATGCCGTTGATTTCTAAATTCTGTTGACGTGCGTGCTGTTCAATCAAGTTTACTCTTGATGACAGTTCAGAGACTGTTTGCCTGAGAGAATCGTTCTCCTTTTGAAGAATTTTGTTGCCGTTCCTAAAAATCTCAAGTTCGGCTTTCATTCTATCGAACTCGTCACTCATAAAGTCTACTGACTTCTTAAGTTCACTGAACAATGATTTAACATCACCCAGTTCATTAGTGAAACTATTCTTGATGTTGGCGGATATTTCCAATGACAGGACACTCCGTATTTCTTGGCGAATACAATCGATCAGTTCACTTTTTGTGCATTGGAATTCAGGATCAGGTGAGCCATCAATGCGTGGACGTTTCTGTCTAACACATACATTTGTTGATTCAGGTGTACTGGCAGCAAGTATGTTGGGTTCAGAGGATGACTGAGTTATGTTACTCCCACTGGATTCTTTAGGCGGAGTACGCGCTGTCCGTGGCATTTTATTCGAATTAAGTTGTGCACTTTTCTCAGTAACAAAGCAAGTTACAAAAAACGGATTAAAAAAAAAACGATTTTAGTTTAGTCGATTTTGGTATTTATCACCCTTCCCAAAAGACTAGGATCCAGACATAAAAAAAAAAAAAAAAACAAAACCATGAACAGCGGTGCGTTTCCGAACGAAAATATAAGCGTCTGTGTCAGAAGTTGTATTCGTGATTTGATTGGTGGATTAACTTGGCGTGACTCAGCTGCCGTTTGTTTACATTAATTCTTTGAAAAATTAACTGTCTTTGAAAGTAAAATCGCGTATTTCTCACAATGTTTGCACACTTTTAGGCACACAAGTAGGTAATGACAATCCCTGTGTGTATAAGTTTATTCACTATGTTCTTAATAGTCTGATGAGCTTGTCCATATTCACTAATTATCACTGTTCACTTAAGGGTTCACTTAGAATTTTACGGTTAATTTTGGTTAGGTTTTTCACTTATTCTTCATGATATCACTCCAATAATAATTGTTTAGTCCATATTGCACTCGTTATTTGACTTCTAACTATAAGTTTACTATTTATTTTTTATTTTTATACGCAGAGACGAAGTTATGCGTGGCACAGCGCCATAGACAGATCCATTTTCTTGATCATTTTCTTGGCATTACTGTTGATGCCAAACTACAGTGGGGCCCTCATATTAACAAATTATCCGGAAGGCTAAGTTCAGCCGCTTATGCTGTGAAAAAAATCAGACAAATAACTGATGTGGATACAGCCAGAATTGTTTATTTTAGTTATTTTCATAGTCTTATGACGTACGGTATTCTCCTTTGGGGAAGCTGTTCCGACATTAATTCAATTTTTGTGTTACAAAAAAGGGCTATTCGCGCTATATATAACCTAGGCCCAAGAGTTTCTCTCCGGGAGAAATTCAAAGAGATTAACATTCTGACTGTAACCTCACAGTATATACTTGAAAATTTAATGTATGTTCATAAAAACGAATCCAATTTTATAAAAATGTCTGATGTTCATAGTCTAAATACCAGGAACAAGCATAATTTAAGTTTTCATGCTACTCGGCTCCATAGAGTAAGCAACTCGTTTATGGGTCAATGTACACGCTTTTACAATAAACTTCCCATTGATATTCGTAAGTTACCTATCAAAAAATTCAAGACCTTTATAAAAACCAAATTATCCAAAAAAGGATATTACAAAATATCCGACTACGTAAATGATAAAAACGCTTGGGATTGAGTTGCTCGCTTATACATCTATCGCTTGTGTTTATTTATATATATTTGTACATTTACTGTCTTGACATGATTTGTGCTTATTGCATATACATTTTCATTTTTTACATCTTGACATGTTTTGTGCTTATTGCATATTCATTTACATTTTGACATGTTCTGTGCTTTTGCATATAATATTTTTTACATCAATTTGACATGCCAATTCAGTAACGGTTATGTTTTTTTTTTATGTTTTTAGTCTATCTTGCATTTATTGTGAGTGTAAACATTATGCAGGTATATTCATTAATCATTTTGTTTTATTTAATTCTTATACATCATATTCTATTCAATTGTATTTTAGGCTGGCGATCTGAGTGAGTTGTTGCCCCACATATTTTTATGGTGCCACTGGCGGTATTGTTGTGTACCGGGTTGTGCAGCTCCCTCAAAAATGGTTGAGCTGCATGAGCTATTCTGGGCATGCTTGCCGTCTGCTGGCACAGGCTTGCTCAGATCGATCTGGTTCTTTCCTCTAAAGACCAGTCCAGTAAATACTCTGCATTTGTTTACACAAAATTACTATTGTATTATCAGGACTAAAAGAGACTGTGACCCCCGAGTTTGTTTCGACATTTCTTCTCAGGGTAGTCAGTTAGGAAATGTCGACCTCATCTAGATTAAGAAGACGTGTGAAAGTGATTGAATGTAGTCCTATTTGCAAATAAAGAATTTGAATTTGAATTTTGAATAATATAAACCGCGAAACCCGTAAAAAAAAGTAGTTTTATTTCAATTTTATTATTTCATTTAATATTTTTTTTTACAATAATATTGCTCGAAAAATAAAACATGTAATTTCATAATATTGTCAATAGTGTATTTCTTTTAAATTAATATTACAAAAAATATTTGAGTGTTAATTTTTTTAACGACATTCGATTTATTTTTAATGTAAGTACTTAAAAAAAAAACCATTGTATTTTTTTTTTCTTTTATTATCGGGGGAGGTGTAGTGTGTAATCCGACCTTACTCCCGACATACGACATACATGTACTTAGTTTTAAGCTTATGTTAATTAGTTTAGTATAATATACGCCTTAGACATAGAAACACGTCTCATCATTTATACACCAACAAGCCCCCACATTGCAAACATAAATAATATTTTGTAAGATTCAATCGTACGGTTACTCATGAGAGCGTACACCAGTGGCATTAAATTTGTGTGGTTTGCCGTACTTCCAATATCCCCATGAATAGTATAAAGCTGGTCAAAAGGAAGAGAGCAATTTTTCGTAAAATCTGCGTAAAAATCTTCTCGTTGACATATGATCTCCCTTGCTGTTTCTATACAAAATACAATGATTCTTGTGTTGCCGTACGTATAGTCAGCCAAAAGAAAATCTCGGTAATCCGGTGGCACTTGTACTTCTTCTACAGTTTTACATTGCATTTTTGGCAATTTTGCTGCAGAATTTCTGTATCTATACAGTGAACTCTTTAAGCTACTAAATGTTGGTAAATTGCTTAGTAGCTCTCCATTTGCATCTTTTAAACATGCGACTTCGGCGTTATATGTTTTTGGTACGCTTGGAAACGCTGGTGCAATCAATTTTTGAACACATTTATGAAGCGTTTCTTCTATGTTTTGGTCGTTCTAAAACAAAATATATAAATAGATTAATAAATTTAATTATAAAATAAAAACGAAATGAAATTAATAAAATGTTAAAATTGATTGATTTTTATCATTCAAACTTCGTTTTATATCTTATTAATATTATTACTACTACTACTTAATACTAGTTAACTACTCCTTTCTACTACATTTATCTTATTTATCCGACAATGTAAACAAAAATAACATATGTTTTTACATAACAAAGCCAATAAAATCTGGAAACTGAATTATGCATTACAATTAAGTCATAATTTAAAAATAAACACAAACGTTTTGCATACTTCAAACACAGCATAATTAAAAAAAAGATTGGGTAGGTAGGTATGTCAAAATATGTTGATATTTTTGGTTATCGCATTTTAAACAATGCCAAGCCGAGAAATGCCACACCAGGCTAGGTAGGTATATAAATCATTCATAACATCATACAAATCATTGTGAAAAAAGCGATAATAGGACTTTTATAAAGCTAAAGTGAGTTTAGACGTTTACGTAAAATGCTATGGTAATTCACTTACCTTAATTCTCAAAACTCCACTGCACTTTAATTTACGTTGACAGCAACTCTTAATAACTAAACCACTTTTATGCGCCCTTCTCGTGTAATATTGGCGACCGCCATGTAGTAAAACAGTCCCATGTTTTCTTTTTATACGCACTAACACGGATTTTCCACTAGAACTACCCGCTAAATCTTGTTCCGACATGTCCGAATTTAGAACTAATAATGTACACTGTTAATAGTCCCCCGTTGGGATCGAGTGTTCTGGCGGGCCGATCTCAAAGCCCGAGCAGTAGCAGCTCCGTGGTCGATCACCAATCTCGGGGAGAATCTAATAGACACCACGACCGGCCTGCCACCCCCCAAGGCTGAGATGGTACTCGAAGTCTGGAAGTGTGGGGGTGGGCGGAAAGTTTAACAGGTTGGAATGAAGACCAAATACAGTTACTTAAATCCTCGTGGCGTACTTCCACTCTAAAAACCTAGAAGGTTGCATGGGATCGATGGGTATCTTGGTCTAAAAAGTCTAATTTGGACCCTTTGCACCCCACAGGGCCCATCGTCGCTAGATATCTAGCAGACCTACATCTTATAGAAAATTTTTCGTACAACACTATTTTGCTTCATAAATCGGTGGTGGCTACTCTGTGCAATGCTGAAAATGCTGGACGAATAGGTTCGCATACTTTAGTAAAACACGTTTTGAAGTCAATTGCTTTAACCCGTTGTATGCCGGAAGCGCGGATCCACGCGAGACACAATTGAATTCTATTGTCTTATTTATTGCGGCATACGAGAGGTTAAAGAAGCCGATCGCCCGTAAGCCTCCAGTCTGGAATATAGATGCACTGACCTCCTTCTTAAGTTCAAACACCATAGATGAAAATAACCGTTTTGCTGTTTCGCGACATACAGCAACACTCCTCCTCCTGTGTTCGGGCAGACGAGTTCATGATCTGACATTGCTGCTAGTGGATTCAGAGCATTGCGTCGACGACGGCAGCAATATTATTTTAAAGCCAATATTTGGCTTTGGAAGTTACTGCCGAACACGAGTAGTAAAAATCTGGATCCTGTGTTTCGGGTTAGAAAATTAATTGGTCTCCTCAGGGATAGACGAGTTTCGGGTAGCTGTCCAAACTTATTTATAAATATCAGAGGCCAAGCAAAGGCGGCCTCTCGCACCGTGATTGCAGGATGGGTCAAAACTGTACTAACAGAGGCTGGTATACCCGTTACACCGGGAAGTCTACGTTCAGCTGTATCTTCAAAAAATTGGTCTGATAACCTTCCTCTGGATGAGATTTTGTCCAGAGAAAATTGGAGGTCCAAAGAGGCTTTCACACGTTTCTACAGACGAGAGATACTGCCAACCTCTGCTAGCAATAACATTACTAGAATGTTTAATCCAGCTGATTAAGGTTTTTATTTATAACTAATAGCCTAATTGATTTTTTTTTTGAAACACAAATTACCTATACTAATAGAGGTCTGTTGTTATTACAGAATTGTGAATGATTGTTTTTTGTTGTGTTTAATTTATTATTAGATGTACAACGTCAATATTGTGTTTTGAAGAGTAATAAACATGATTCTATGTAAAGTATTATTTATTTCTTGCACACTCCGAAAATGTTCTATCTAGTACCTTGGTCATCATCTTATTCCATAGGTATTCTATATTATTTTTCTGAAGTCAATCGAACCTATGTCACATTGGCGTCGTCCCCACCACCAGGCGATAACAAACTCGTCTCAAATAGTTAGCTTCAAATAACGGCCATGGATCTAATAGCAGTGTTTTACCTGAAATAAAACGCATATTAAATACTTACCTTATTTGAAGCTTACAAATATGTTCTGCCTGGTATTTTTGACTCAATGATTCGTGAAATGTCTGCGAGCCACCGACTGAGCTCGGACCTGCCTTGTGGGGAGTGTGCGAGCGAGACAGATATACAGAAGAGAGGGAGAAGGACATAAATTACCGGAAAACCGATAGGGCCTATCTCAAATAGAAAGCTTCAAATAAGGTAAGTATTTAATATGCGTTTTATTTCAGGTAAAATGCTGCTATTATTTAAAGAGCGCACCTCCGAGCGAGACAATCTCGTAATGGCCGCGCAGCCCGACTTCAGCGAAGCGATGCGCCGCCGGCGCTCGGACATTCATTCGGGTGGTGTGATCACGTTCCAGCCACGTGAAGATAACAACGGCAAAATAAGCGAGATGGAACCATATCACCATGATTTAAGATTGTTTTTATTTTGTTTGTGTATAGATAAATACATTAAGTACCTTCGTTATAGAATAAGTTTTTAAGATTTAGATTTAGTTAAGTTTTTTTTTTTTGTAAATATGACAAATATTTTATATTTGATAGTAAAGCTATATTTACTGTATCACAGTGGCAGTTGTTCTAATTAATGCTTAGAAAATCAACTATAAACACAAAATTTTGAATATCAAATGTCGTCGCTCACTTCGCTCGCTCTGTTGCAAGGTCACAATATCTAACCTTTTTTTTTTTTTTTTTTTTCGGGGGGAAATCCTCATGGACTTCCTCCGCCTGGGGAGAGGCGGAGGGGCATGCCGGACTCGCACGTGCACGTGGGGCCGCGGGAATCCAAATTCTTCCGCAGCCCCACGCTGGTGCTGGCCCGGTTGTCCGGGCCTCATCTCCTGCACGGGGTAGTGAGGTGTAAGACTACCCCGTGCTCCGCCTCGGAGGCGCGCGCCGACACCCGCGCGCGCCTACGCCTCGGGTCCAGCGGTTAGGGGGCGGGGACTTCCCCAAGTCCCTCGCCCCTGGACCCATTCATGGGGGGCGGAAAAGGGCGTTGTCCGCCCTTCTCCTGCGCCCGGTGCGCCTTCTGCGGCCGGGGAAGAGAGACGAGATCTCCCTCTCCCGTTCCGCAGTCTCCTTCTGCGACATCACGTCCTCGCAGAAGGACACCACCGCGTCCCACGACTCTGCGCTACCGACCATACTCTGCACTACGGCCGGCAGCGACAGATCGCCTCCTACTTCATTTGTGAGGACACGGCGCTGCTCCTCCCAAGCTACACACTCAGCGAGCGTGTGTTGCGCCGTGTCCTCCCCGCAATGGACGCAGTGGTGGCACCGAGCGTCCGGCTCCCTGCCCATGCGACACAGGTATTTGCCGAAGCACCTATGCCCCGACAGCACCTGCGTCACCCTAAACGACAGGGAACCGTGCCTTCTCCCGAGCCAGTCGTCGAGTACTGGCCGGATCGCCTCGACGGTAGCGAGGCCGGCGGCAGGGCGCAGAAGCCTTTGTCGCCATTCCGCCACCAGGACCTGACGGAGCTCTCCTCGGCGCAGCTCGATCACAATATCTAACCTAACCTAACCTATTGATCTCTGTCACAAAGTCGAACCTAACCAGGCAATGGATTTCAGGGAATATGTCGGTTCTCTACTAAGTCGAGGGTTTGATTTGCGCTCGACAACAAGTTGTCGGCGAACATGGCATGTCTCTCCCTTCAAATATCGATTCTACCATAATATTGAAGTTGCCCTATCTGTATTTCCAGTCGCTCACTTAATAATGTAGTCGCTCGGATAAAATTTAAATACATGAAATGGATTAATCACAGTCCACTTTTTGTAAGCTTGTTCTGGATTTTATTATAAATCAATATTTGTCGTTAAGTAAATTTTTCGCATACTCAAATTCATACCGCTCAAGTTATTAACACAGTATGTCATCATCAGTCGCAAAGCGTTTTTTTAATCGCTCGTTTTAAAATTTCCCTGTAGTTTATTTTAAGTTAAATGACAATAACAATAAAAAAATTGGTAAATATATTTGTTTTACTTTGCCCAAAAGGTGATGGGCGATATGTGTAGTGCCCGGTCAATTTGATTATTTTAATAATAATTATCAAATTGCACTCTCATATTGGGCAGTTATTATAATGACCGGGCATTATGTATACTGCTCAATTTATCACTTGGTCCATAACATATAATAATAATAATAATAATAAATTCTTTATTTGACACTAGCCGCCCGCCCCGGCTTTGCTCGGGTGCAATGCTGATACCAAATATAACTACACAATCATAAAGTTCTGTAGGGCGAAGCACAGCCTTGGACGCACTATTTGGTATAGGCACGACCCCCGGCCCCCGCGCGGCTCTCCGGCCGGTATCGCCGGAACCGCTATGTCCCTACATTTTAAATTTGTAATATCTTCGAAAATATTCATTTAAATTACATGCTGTAAAGGGCAATATTGACCTATATTGCATGCACAATTTATTAAAGGTACTTAATTGGATAAGGATTAATACTGTATTGCTTAAAATCGCTTTTTCGTAAATAAGTAATAAATAAACGATAAAAATGATTATTGTGGGTTATCCTCAAGAGATACACATATGCCATCGCGGACTTTTTTGTAGATCTTTTCAAGGTGCACAATACTGTAGTACATTATTTTGATCTATCTCATAGGGTTCAGCCAGCGTTTGCAATGAAAGCGCAAAAAATGGGTTCATTTACGACCTTACATTAGAAATCTCTAAGATTATCCGTATTCCTCCACTATATTATGCATGTATTATACATATAAACCTTCCTCTTGAATCACTCTATCTATTAAAAAAAACCGCATCAAAATCCGTTGCGTATTTTTAAAGATTTAAGCATACATAGGGACAGACAGCGGGAAGCGACTTTGTTTTATACTATGTAGTGATAGTGATAGTGATAATATCAGGTTACAATATCCTATGAAGCCTCTGAGTCCCAAACTAGGTAAAGACCTGTATGTCAGGAATCAGCGCCTTCTCCCATTTTTAGTTCAGTTTAATATGTCAAACAATACATTTATTAGAGTGAAAAGAACATGTAATTTTTAAGAATTACAGCATGCAGTAATTAAGGAAGTGCCACATTTAACTATCAGAATTAGTTGAGTAAAATGAGTTTTCGAGTGAGTGTGTGTGAGTGTGTGTGTGTGTGTGTGTGTGAATGTGAGTGCATGTGTGTGTGTGTGTGTGTGTGAATGTGAGTGCATGTGTGTGTGTGTGTGTGTGTGTGTGTGTGTGTGTGTGTGTGTGTGTGTGTGTGTGTGTGTGTGTGTGTGTGTGTGTGTGTGTGTATGCGTGTGTGTGTGTGCAAAGGTAGGTGAATTTATATTTAGTGTCTTTATACATATCAATATATTATTATCTTTATTGACTGTAGTATTTTTTCGGTTTCCGCGTAGTTCAGTTTATGTAGCCATTTTCTAAGCTGAGATTGACATTCATGCAATGATAATGGGTAAAAGTTTAAAATTTTATTTAATTTGTTGTAAAGATGCACGGAAAGAAACCACTTTTGACGTCTAGCTAATGCGGTGTGACATCTTACATAGTCAATAACATTTGGTATTGTACGTTTGTTCTGTAACTTATTCGGATCGTAATGGGTAGAAATATGTTGTTTAGTAATGACATGATAAATAAAGAGCTGTCTTACAGTGAACACTTGGCATAGCTCATATAGCGTTTCAGTGGCAAACCTGTAAGGTTTAAATGTCATAGTTTTGAGCAAGGAACGTTGAGCTCTTTCTAGTTGTATTATGTGTGTTTTACATGCACCCCCCCATACCCCGATGCAGTAACCAATGACAGATTGAGCTAGCGCATAATATACAGAGCGAAGAAGCTCCAAGTCAGCCACATTCCTGAGATTCTTAAACACCCATATTAGTTTTCTAACTCGTGATGAAATCATGTCTATATGGGGTTGCCACGTAATTTTCTCATCAAGTAGTACTCCAAGGTACTTAACATTAGAGGTTTTAGTGATGATTGGGCATGAGCATTGCTGGTTTGCTGTGAATTCGCATGTATGAAGACGAATCTCTATGTTTTGTTGTTTTGAGCGAGAATTTGTAAACTGAACAAGTGAAGTTTTGGGCACGTTTAGGGTTAATAAATTTTGTTTTAACCACATCTGAACCCTGTGAAGTTCCTTTTCTGCATTTTTTCGGACCTCGTCCCAAGTCTCCCCCACAAACACTAAAGCTGTATCATCAGCGTAGGTAAAAATTCTGCCTTTATAGAGAGACATTTGACACAGGTCGTTTATATAAATGAGAAAGAGACTGGGACCGAGTATACTACCCTGTGGGACTCCACAAGTAACAGCTACGTCTGAGCTGATGTGTTTATTTGTTTTAACCTTTTGCTGGCGGTCCGAAAGAAAATCTGTAAAAATTTTAAGCACTGACCCCCTTATGCCACATCTGTCCAGCTTGTCCACAAGGGTAGAAATCGAGACAGTGTCAAAAGCTTTGGCAAGATCAATAAAAACTCCGACACACTTTTGTTTGTGATCTAGACTTTTTGTGACATATTCAATCAGAGAGCTGACGGCATCATCTGTACTTCTACCGGCCCTAAAACCGAACTGAGAATTTGAAAGGATGTTATTTTGCTCTAGGAAATTAATAAGTTGGTTATTCAGTAGTTTCTCTAGAACTTTGGAGAGTGCTGGAAGCACAGATATTGGCCTGTAGTTTGTTACACTGTCTCGTACGCCACCCTTGTGGACAGGTGTAATTAGCGCTCTTTTAAAAACCTTGGGAAATACCCCTTGCTCAAAACATAATTTAACAATTATGGTAAATAGAGGGACTATAATACGTTTAGTCATTTTAAGGAACTTATTTGAAATAGAATCCCAACCAACCGCACTGTCGTCTTTAAGATTCATAATCAGAGACTCAATCTCACTTTCATCAGGCGGGAGTAGAGCCATGGAATTAACGGTGTGAGTTAAGTTGTAATGGTTAGAGTTGTCTTGTGTAGAGCCAAAGGATTGTGGGACGCCTTCAGCCAACAACTTTCCGATACATGCAAAATATCTATTTACCTCCTCAACCGCATCAGAAGGATTACTATTAATATGTAGCAGATCGTCCGCAAAACCCTTCTGTTTGCTAGTACCGGTAATACACTTAATAGCCGACCACGTCTCTTTATTGGTTCTTGCATTTTTTAAGACAGATTTTTCATAACTTCTTTTTAGCCTCCTCAACAAAGCGTTACAAAAATTTCTGTAACGCCTGTAGATTAATACGAGAGATTGATTATCGAGATCTTTTTTCAGATTTTTGTGTAATTTGTCCCGATGGCGAATACACCGCAACAGTCCAGGTGTGATCCAAGGCTTTAATATTTTTTTACGCCCAGAGATGGTAATGATCTTAGAGTTAGATTTTATTGCTGCTGACATTTCATCAATTAAAAGAGTTGCAGCTTGTTCAGCATTAGCCGTGTGACAAATGTATGAGAAATCCACAGATTCCAATTTCTTTAGAGTAGCCACAAGATCTGTTTTAACAATTTTGTTGCTCATTAACTGCTTACGCTTATGGGATAGACTAATTAGAACAGAATCATGATCAGTTACAGTTGACTCTATCACAGTGACTATCGCTGACAGCGATGTTTTAATCATTATATGATCAAGGCAGTTATTTATTCTGGTAGGAAATGTATGACCTGGAAGAAGCCCTAATTCGGCAGAGAGATTTAAGTATGATGGACTGTTACGATCGATGTTATTTTGCTTAATGTCGATATTTACGTCACCAATCAGGACAATATTCTTACTTTTACAAGGACGGAGTAAGCTGTCAATAGTATTTAAAAAGTTATCAGTACAATAAGTAGACGGAGACCTGTATACAGCTAAGACGACAGTGTCAGAGCCTATTGAGAGAAGCAAAAAGTTTGCGCCTACTGGGTCAGGTTCCTCTATTGAACATTTAATTTCATGTTTGACGTATATGACGATGCCATCATTTTGGTTAAGGCTTTTCTTGGAGAAGTGGCATGTATAATTGTCGAGAGGAGGAGGGATTTTGTCTACAGAGAGCCAGCATTCTGTCAGAATGATAATGTCAGGCTCGAACGTAAGCCTAGTTAACTGTGCAATAAAACCATTTATATTTTTATAAATACTGCGAATGTTTTGAGAAATAATAATTAAAGAATCAGAAGGACGTTTAATTAATTTGCAACATGTTTCTACATCGCACTTATAGGACTTTGCCACTGAAAAATTATCGAGGTCCTGAATTATACTATTTAGTGAAACCATTTTTATTTGTTATTGTAAATTGCCGATAAATTGCCGATATTAAATCTTTATCCAGCCTTAAAGATATGTAAACAATTGCCAAAACAATGAGAAAGCGAATATATAAAGAATTTTGCCGTATATATTCTATTGTGTGTCTTTTAGTGAACCCTGCGTATGTGTGTGTTTGTTTGTGATTGTGTAATATTGTATAATAGTTTATTGTAGCGCTTTTTTTAGATATGTTAGTTTTAATTGTTATGGATCTGATAGTATGAGTACAATATAATAATAATAACAAATAATTCATATTAACATGCATGCGAAGAAGGCAAAAAATACTATGAGTACAGGTAGTGCGCGACAGTAGTCATTTTGAGCTAGAGCGTTTAATCTTCTCTAAATCATCTTCCGAGCTCACTCTAATTTGGGGATCACCAACATTTTTACGAAGATAAACTACGCCATGTGAGGTCCAGCAAAACTTAAATCCATAGTCCTTGTGTTGCGTTCTTGCTAAATAAAACAGTTTTTGTGTTTTAGAAGTAAGACATTCTGAAACGTAGACCGGTTGCTTAGGATGTTTCATCTTCAAGTGAGTAGTGCTGAGCTTATCATCTTTTCCCTTAGCCTTATTGAAATTTTTTACTCCTTTAATAACTTTGTCCTTAAGTATGACTGACTGAAAGTTTACCAGAATTGGCGACGAGTTTTCTTTATTTTTGGATCTGTACACATCTTTTAGATCAGACTTAGTTATTTGTAGATTAAAACTCTGTCCAAGATTTGAGACTAACTCGCAAAGGTCGTCTTTTGTCTCACTTTCATCTTTCGGAACGTTTCGGATTTCTATTCCTGTAGCTCGAGAGGTGCGTTCGAACAATTCTATTCTATCTTCAAGTTGCCGAATCATCTTTCTGTCTTCCTTCTTCTCAGCCTCCAGGGTAGATATACGCCTTAGGAATTCATCGTACTTATCCGACATTACCTCGACACTCTTTTTCAGCTCAATATTCTGCTCTATTATGCTATTTATTTTGAGCATCATTCCCTCGTAGAGACTTTCATGCTTGTTAGAATAGGTAGCAAACATGGCCCTGGTAAGTTCCACAGACGCAGTCGCATCAACCCCCTCAATCTTTCTCTTTTTCCGTTCTGTGACATTCGATTTAGGTGACAGGTCGGGCGTCGAGGTGCTTGGACGCAGCGAAACTTCTTGCAATGTACAGCGTACGGATGTAGCGGCTAAGTCATCTGTTGCGGGGACTGGAGAGGCGGGGGGAGAGCGGTTCACGGGCATTATACTAGCAACAAAAGTACTAGGCAAGCATAAATTAAGTGCAGTGCAAATTGTTTCTATTGCTTAGAGAGATCAAGCTAAAATGGTCAGGATCGACGAAACAGAACAAAGTCGCTTTCCGTCCAGTATATGTAGACCTCCGACGCAGGCGCTTAGTGGCGTATGAGTGAATGTTTTAATTACTCACGGGTTGAGATTTCTCTGTGTGCGTGTTGGTCAGCGAAGCTTAATACACCTCCTTCACTATATGCACTCCTATTTTTCTGTTGTATTTTATTACGTTAATTTGATTATTATTTAACAGTTTTGATATTTATACGGTTTGCAAACACACGTCTATACTCCACAAAGGTCCGGAGGGAAGGGGGATATACTTATTTCATTAAATTTACTTATATTTAAATAAGGAAGTTGTTTGAAAGTTTACAACGTTACAATACCCCCTCGCGCAGTGAAGGATTTTACTACACTAAATTGTAAAATCCGCATTAGAACTTGTTTAGCTATTTGTTTACTCTTACAAAAACCATCCGTCATACTTCTCGCAAACAAAACTAGCAACAGTTACTGAGCTCTAAGTACTTAAGTAACTGATGCATAATTGCATTAAAATAGGTAACTAGTTTTTTTTTTTACTTGATACCTTACAAAAAGTCGTTCCATTAAAAGATAGAATTAGAGCGAGAGGAATAATTAAAATAAAAAGGTTTGTTAAAATTTAAATAAGAAAATAGAATAGGGAAATTACATATTTCGATCGACTAATTTGAAATCTTTTATGTGCCAAGAACCTATATTTTTACCAGACATATCTTGCAGCACATAAACTAGAGGCGACTTTTCTCTATAATTCTTGCTTTTATAAACTTCGGGGCTAACTTTTTAGAAAAATGTCTCTTCTTGTCACTTAGGAAGTAAGCGCGTTTCATAACTACGTCCCCAACATTAAATTCGGCAAACTTACGTCGCAAATTATAATGAGTGTAGATTCTTTATATGAGCGTGCCATAGTTTGGTCTGTACGTTGTCAAAGATAGTGAACATACAGCCTAAGTTCTCTGCATAGACTTCTCGTGGTAAAAATAGGATTTCGTTCCCAAGATCATTGTCAGTGTAGTGAGAACCACATGATACGAGTTTGCGGCCGAAAACCAAAAATGACGGTGTAAAACCTGTAGCCTTGTTCACAGAGTTGTTTATTGCAAACGGTACTTTAGGGATAAACAAGTCCCATGATCTGTGGTCGTTATCGACGAAAGTTGATATACAAGTGATAATCGTCCTGTAGTATCTCTCTACTAAATTAACCTGAGAGGTGTACTTCGGTGTATAATAGACATTCGGTATGTCATATTTCTTAAATAGGGCTTCAGTTACCTTGCTAGTAAACTGAGTGCCATTGTCCATTAACACAGTTTGGGGTATGCCGTGAAAAAGATATACCGAATCCTCTAAGATCTTGGTTATAATATCGGATGTTGCCTTTTTAATGGGAAATATCAAACAAAATTTGGAGAAGCAGCAAGTTACAACCAAGATATAGCTATTTTGTTTTTTTGAAGTGGGAAGTGGTCCCATAAGATCGATTGAAATCATTTGAAACGGCCGCGCGCAATGTTTAGGCCGCCCCATTTCTCCTAAAATTTGTTGATTTTGGGATTTATAGGCTAAACACTTTTCGCAAGTACCAATAAATTTTACGACGTCTTGACACATGCCTGGCCAGTAATATCGTAAGGCAAGACGGCGATAGGTTTTTTAAATGCCCATGTGTCCAGCAGTAGGCTTGGAATGGTTTTCGTGTATTACGTTTTCGTGAAGTTCAGTAGGAACTACCTCCTTCCACAAAAATTCCGAAGTTAGTTCGTGTTTATTTCTTGATAACCTAAACAACTTATTATTTGTAATTTTGAAATTTAGGAATTTAGACGGGTCGCTCAAGCAACCATTATAAATATTTTTGTACCAACAGTCTTTAGTGTCCAAATAAGAGTTGGAAGTACTGATGGCACTAACTGGGACGGTTCGGGAAAGAGCATCGGGGATGACGTTATCGACGCCACGTCGGTGTTTGATGACGAAGTTAAAGGCGGATAAACGTATACCCCAACGAGCTAATCGACCAGTTGGATTACTTAAGGAGAGGAACCATTTAAGCGCGCTGTGGTCAGTGTACGCCGTAAATTGCTGACCATTTTCTATTTAGCAACGCCAGTTCTCGAGAGCAGTAATGACAGCTAGGGTTTCGCGTTCGGTTATGCTGTAGTTTTTCTCAGCGGCGGTCAATGACTTACTCATGTATGCAATTGGGTGTTCTTTGCCATCAATTGTCTGAGTAAGCATCGCGCCAACACCATAACTACTAGCGTCCGTGTGCACTTCGAAGGTTTTGGAATAATCAGTACAAGATAGTACCGGTGAAGAAATAAGGCATTCCTTCAGCTTCTGAAATGCGGACTCAGCTTCCGAAGTCCACTTGAACGGAGGAGTGCCCTTTTTTGACGACGTTAGCTTGTTTAAAGGACCTGCTATCGAACTGAAGTTGGGAACGAAACGCCGGTACCATGTGGCAGTTCTTAGGTAACGTTTAAGATCTTTACGGCATGTAGGAGTTGGATAGTTTAATATCGCCTCAACTTTTATTGGATCCATATGTAAGTCCGAGCTATCTACGACATAGCCCAGATTCGTTTGAAACGAAACGTGCCCCTACTAGGAACGTAAAATGCCGTCTTGTCACGGTCCTCTGGGGAAATAGGTATTTGCCAGAACGCTTTAGATAAGTCTATGCTAGATAAGTAGCGTGCGTCTCGCAGATTATCTAAGATTTCGAAAAGGTAAGGAAGGTTGTAAGCATCGCGTTTGGTGACTGAGTTCAGTTTCCGACTATCAAGGCAAAACCGAGGTTAGCCGTTCTTCTTGGTCACGATCAGAACAGGAGACGACCACGCGCTCTCACAAGGCTCGATCACGTCGATGGAAAGCATTTCGTCAACCTGTTCGACCAAGATTCGCTGTTTCACCGGCGATAACCGGTAGTACCTCTAACGAATTGGCTCCGAGTCACCCGTGTCAATACGATGCGTGATAAGACTAGTGACGCATAGGCCTTTGCGCTGGAAGGAAATGTCTTGTTTAATAACATTATCCGCCAGTTGTTTATCTGAGTCATCAAGATGAGCATAGCTTTGTAAGAAAGTCGGTTGGGAAGTATCCAAAGAACAACTATTAGTCTTGGTCATAGAAATACTACCAACGTATTTGGGACATAATTTAAAAATACGCCAAAAGTCAATCCCTAAAATAAGATTACGCTTTATATCTGGGACAGCAAAAGCTTTGATAATGTGAAACTGGTCTTCAAAATTTATTGGGAGGTTAATATAGCCCAGACTCTGTAATTTTTGACCTCCTGCTGCTGTGACAGTAATACAGTCCGCTCGAATTAGTGGTAAACCATACGTTTCTAGCACTAAATGAGCACCATTGCCTAAAATTGTTACAGCAGAGCACGAATCTAAGAGTCCCGAAACGGGGAGCTGATTGATTTAACGCAGGGTCTATCATCGAGATCACTCTTATCATCAAGAATTGTGTAGATGTTATACGAATTGAAAAATAGCCTAATTGTTTGTAGCCAATCGTTCCAGTTTTCGCTATCAAACTTATCATTTACACAATTCTCGGAAACTAGTTTTTTAGATTGGTTTGATTACCTTTGCTACAGTTGGGACAGTCCGGAGTCTTAACGCCTTTGTGACCATAAGTAAAACATACGACTTCATTCTTGTCAGCCGTACACTGTCTAAGGTTATGTGTATTTTCACGACAACGAGGACTGTAGCAACGCCTGAAACTAGAATTAGAGGTATCAACGACATGAACGTAATTCGGCGCGGAATTGTTACTATTTGTGTTATTGAAACGCTGATAATTCCAATTTTGTTTAAAATTAAATTGTTTATTTGGCATACTATTATTATAATACTCAAATTTAGAATATTTTTTTGTATGAGAATGGCCAGAATAAGCAAACTCAGATGCTAAGGTGTCTGATGAAGGTTTAGGGGGTTCCTTAAATTGCGTAAATCGTGATTGTATAGTCTCATAATTACGGCACAAACTTTGCAATTCGTCAATGGATTTAATCTCTGAGACACAAGAAAGGGTGCTCGCGTAGATAGGACGGAGAATTATTTCTAATTTATCTTCTTCCGATATTTTTTTGTAAGTCGTGAAAAAAGTCCAGACATAATGGAAAGGTAAATTACAATGTTTTCGGACTCTCCTTGCGTTCGAGACCTAATTTCAGTAAGCAGTCTGTAATCGTAATCAGACTGGTCGAAATCGCGTCTTAATGACATAGTGAGATCGTTCCAACTCGAAACCGTATCCCTAATACTCCTGTACCAGTGCAAGGCGTCACCGGTAAATATTTCTGAGGCGTTAACCAAGATTTAGTTTACCGGAACGTTTTTTTGTGACAGAATTCCTCACAACTTTGAATGAATTTTTGCCCGTACGCAGGATTTGCCATCATATTTAAATTTTGCAAATTTGTTGACGTTGCCTTCGCAATTAACGGTTACGTTAATAGGTGTCGCAGAGTTAGAAGGTGAGCAATCACTATTAGTAGTGGCTAGGGGATCTAACGCAGTGTCGTTTAGCGAATTAAGTTCAACTGAAATTTTCTTGTAAAGATTAACACAGTGATCATACTTTTCTTTTGACTTATCACCACATGAAATTCTGTTAAGTCGGTGATATAAGTGGTTCATTAAGTTTTGAGTACGTAATAATGATTAGTTTGATAGCGAAGACTGGAACGATTGGCTACAAACAATTTTACGTTACTGTCTTAATCAATCAGCTCCCCGTTTCGGGACTCTTAGATTCGTGCTCTGCTGTAACAATTTTAGGCAATGGTGCTCATTTAGTGCTAGAAACGTATGGTTTACCACTAATTCGAGCGGACTGTATTACTGTCACAGCAGCAGGAGGTCAAAAATTACAGAGTCTGGGCTATATTAACCTCCCAATAAATTTTGAAGACCAGTTTCACATTATTAAAGCTTTTGCTGTCCCAGATATAAAGCGTAATCTTATTTTAGGGATTGACTTTTGGCGTATTTTCAAATTATGTCCCAAATACGTTGGTAGTATTTCTATGACCAAGACTAATAGTTGTTCTTTGGATACTTCCCAACCGACTTTCTCACAAAGCTATGCTCATCTTGATGACTCAGATAAACAACTGGCGGATAATGTTATTAAACAATTTGAAGACATTTCCTTCCAGCGCAAAGGCCTATGCGTCACTAGTCTTATCACGCATCGTATTGACACGGGTGACTCGGAGCCAATTCGTCAGAGGTACTACCGGTTATCGCCGGTGAAACAGCGAATCTTGGTCGAACAGGTTGACGAAATGCTTTCCATCGACGTGATCGAGCCTTGTGAGAACGCGTGGTCGTCTCCTGTTCTGATCGTGACCAAGAAGAACGGCCAACCTCGGTTTTGCCTTGATAGTCGGAAACTGAACTCAGTCACCAAACGCGATGCTTACAATCTTCTACTACCGTATGATGCACCTATGATGATATCTTTAATAGGGATGATTCTAGTAAATGGTTGAAAGCCATAGAAAGTGAAATAGAATCTATTTATAGTAATAATACTTGAACTCTTGTAGAAAGACCTAAAAATGTTAACATAATAAGCTCAAAATGGGTATTTACAATTAAAAATAACGAGCTGGGTGAACCTACACGGTATAAAGCTCATCTAGTAGCTCGTGGTTTCACTCAACAATACTTACAAGATTATGACGAAACGTTCGCTCCAGTAGCTCGAATATCAACTTTCCGATTTATTTTAGCTCTTGCAAATCAGTTTGATATGCATGTCCATCATATGGACGTAAAAACTGCCTTTTTGAACGGTATTCTTAAGGAAGATCTATATGGAAGTGCCAAAGGGTGTCTCAGCTAGTTCAAATCAAGTTTGCAAGTTAAATAAAACACTGTACGGTTTGAACCAATCATCTAGATGTTGGTTTGAGCGTTTCGATCATACTCTTAACGATATAGGCTTCAAAAATTCTATAGTAGACCCTTGTTTAAACATATTAGATAAGAATAGTATGGATAAAAATGTATACATTGTTTTATATGTCGATGATTTAATAGTTTGTACAAAAAATATACACAGTTTAAAATTGTATAAAAATCGTTTATTGAAAGAATTTAGTATGATAGATTTACAAGAAATTAAGTTATTTTTAGGTATAAAGGTAGAACGTTGTGAAGGTAAATTAACTTTAGATCAATCCTTGTACCTAAATGATGTTTTCAGCAAGTTTTCCATGAGTGATTGTAATCCGTCAAAATCACAAATTAGATTACAATGCTTTAAATTCAGATACACATTATGATGCTCCTTGTAGAAATGTTATAGGGTGCCTTATGTACGCAATGCTTTGTACACGACCAGATATTTGTGCTGCTATAGGTATTTTAAGTCGGTATCAAAGTAAAAATAATGAAGAGTTATGGAAGTGCTTAAAACATCTTTTGAGATACATTAAAGGAACTGTTAACTTAAAGCTGACCTATGTGAAATGTAATTACAAACAACTGGTGGTAGGGTATGCAGACTCTGATTGGGGAGGCGATGTTATTGACCGAAAAATTACAACAGGACACATATTTAAAGTGTTCGATAATTGTACAATTTCGTGGAATACACGGAAACAAAATACAGTCGCCGCTTCCTCAACAGAAGCTGAATATTGAGGTGTATAAGTAAAACAACGTGTAACTAGAAACCCGGTTTATTCAAGACTGATTGCCGCGCGACGCGCGGCCGCGCACTATCTATAACCATTCAAATTCAAATTCTTTATTTTGCAAATAGGACTACATTCAATCACTTTCACACGTCTTCTTAATCTAGATGAGGTCGACATTTCCTAACTGACTACCCTGAGAAGAAATGTCGAAACAAACTCGGGGGTCACAGTCTCTTTTTAATCCTGACAATACAATAGTAAATTTGTGTAAACAAATGCAGAGTATTTACTGGACTGGTCTTTAGAGGAAAGAACCAGATCGATCTGAGCAAGCCTGTGCCAGCAGACGGCAAGCATGCCCCGAATAGCTCATGCAGCTCAACCATTTTTGAGGGAGCTGCACAACCCGGTACACAACAATACCGCCAGTGGCACCATAAAAATATGTGGGGCAACAACTCACTCAGATCGCCAGATTAAAATACAAATGAATAGAATATGATGTATAGAATATTTAATAAAACAAGACGATTAATGAATATACCTGCATAATGTTTACACTTACAATAAACACAATATACACTAAGAACATGAAGAAATTAAGTTATTTTATTGGCATGTAAACTTTATGTAAAAGCATTATATGCAAAAGCACAGAACATGTCAAAATGTAAATGAATATGCAATAAGCACAACAAATGTCAAGAAGGGGAAAAGAAAAAAAATGTATATGCAATAAGCATAAAACATGTCAAAACAATATGTACAAATATATATACATACACAAGCGATAGATGTATAAGCGAGCAGCTCAATCCCAGGCGTTTTTATCATTTAAGTATTCGGATATTTTGTAATATCCTTTTTTGGATAATTTGGATTTGATAAATGACTTGAATCTTTTAATAGGTAACTTACGAATATCAATGGGAAGTTTGTTGTAAAAGCGTATACATTGACCCATAAACGAGTTGCTTACTCTACGGAGCCGAGTAGCATGAACACTTAAATTATGCTTGTTCCTGGTATTCAGACTATGAACATCAGACATTTTTACAAAATTTGATTCGTTCTTATGAACATACATTAAATTTTCAAATATATATTGTGAGGTTACAGTCAGAATGTTAATCTCTTAGAATTTCTCTCGGAGAGAAACTCTTGGGCCCAGATTATAAATAGCGCGAATAGCCCTTTTTTGTAACACAAAAATTGAATTAATATCAGAACAGCTTCCCCAAAGGAGAATACCGTACGTCATAAGACTATGAAAATAACTAAAATAAACAATTCTGGCTGTATCCACATCAGTTATTTGTCTGATTTTTTTCACAGCATAAGCGGCTGAACTTAGCCTTCCGGATAATTTGTTAATGTGAGGGCCCCACTGTAATTTGGCATCAACAGTGATGCCAAGAAAAACAGTTGACTCAACAGGGTCCAACTCTATTCCATTAAGTTGTACATTGGTACTTAGTTGCCTGACATTAGGTGTCGAAAACTTTATTAATTTAGTCTTTGATGGGTTTAATAGCAAATTATTAACATTAAACCAATGTACAACCTTATTGAGTGCATTATTAACTTCGTCAAAATTTTCTAATCGGCGTTTTATTTTAAAAACAAGAGAAGTATCATCTGCAAATAGCAGAATCTTATGGTTTTCTCTTACATGAAAAGGTAAATCGTTTATATAAATAAGAAATAAAAATGGCCCTAGAATTGAACCCTGCGGAACGCCCATCGTTACCACAGATACCCTTACCCTTTAGATCTTTTTCCATTTACATCTACTCTCTGTATTCTGTTATCTAAGTAAGAACTTAAGAGACTAAGAGACTTATTTCTAATACCATAGTGGTGCAATTTCCTTATAAGTGTATCATGACATACACAATCAAAAGCTTTGGACAAGTCGCAGAAAATGCCGAGAGCATCTTGCGAATTCTCCCAAGCTTCATAAATATTTTTAAGCAATTCCAGCCCTGCGTCTGTAGTAGACCGACCCTTTGTGAAACCAAATTGTTTTAGATGCAACAAGTGCCGTCTATTAAAATGTCTTAACAATTGTTTTAAAATTAATTTCTCAAAAATTTTGCTCAATGTGGGCAAAATTGAGATAGGACGATAATTGGTTGGATCAGTTGTACTACCTGATTTAAAGAGTGGAATCACTTTACTAAACTTCATCAAGTCTGGAAACACACCGGATGCGACACAAGAGTTGAACACCACTGCAAGGAATGGGGCGATTGTTTGAATTACTGAAGATATAATGTGTACAGAAAGTCCCCAAAGGTCAGCAGTTTTTTTAATTTCTATATCCTTAAATGATTCCAAAATGTCTATGTCGCTAACAATAGTAAATTCAAATCCTGCGCCACATTCCGCAACACAATTTTTAAGTATTGAACGTGCGGAGGTGGGGGACGACAACAGAGTTCTGGTTGTTAAAATCGGAATATTAGTGAAGAAGGATTCAAACTCAGTTGCCACCTCCATGTCCGACCTAATATCAACATCATTAATGTTTAGATGGAAATCGCGATTTGTAATTTTATTTCGTCCGGTTTCTGAATTAATGATGTTCCAGGTAGTTTTAATTTTCCGGAAGGGGTCCAGTCAGGACCGAAGCCTGCCGGAGCCGCGCAGAGATTGCGCAAGCGACCCCGTGGCTCTGACCAAGGCTAAGACGGGACCGGGGTGTTTTTATTCGGCGCAAGTCCGACATATCCCTACGCTGTGCCCTCAGTGTGGGTTGAAATCATTAAAGTTTCACCCCGACAAAAAAAAAAAAAAAGGTAGTTTTAATTTTATCTCCAGATGTCTTTATCTTATTTTTGATGATTTCGCAAAGGTACATGCTCTCTTAAAAGTCTTAGAATAGTTCTTAACATAATTCATAAAAACATTACTATGATTGTATTTTTTTTCATCATATAATTCATACAATCTAAGTCTGCTTTTAAAAATTCCCGATGTTGCCCAATCACTAAAAGTAAAGCGATCGCTGACAGAGAGTGAGCTTGAAGTAAAAACATTCTTGAACTCTGAATTAATTAAATTAAATAACAAGGAATAAGCTTGATCAGGGTTTGCATTTAAATAATTTTCAAAGAGTTCTAAACGACATTTAGTTACAGGAACAAAGCTTATAATTTTGCGTTGGATTTTAACAAACTTTTTAGGATATGCAACCAGTTGGCCACAGTGATCTGAATTCAAAACATTTGTAATATAATTATAAGCTGGCTTCAAGTTTGTAAAAATATTAGCAATACAGGTAGCACTAGTGGCAGTTATCCTAGTCGGTTCCAGAAATGTATTATACAAATTATAAGACTTAAATAAAGTAATAAATCTGTTAACAATATAATTATTTTCTAATAAATTAATGTTAAAGTCTCCACAGACGGCAACCGTTTTATTAGAACTAGAGATTTTAAATAATGCAACTTCCATTAGTTTCTCAAATGATTCATATGATGCACATGGGGGCCTGTATACACTCAATACAATGAACTGCTCAAGCTCAATACATGCTATCTCAGCAACTCGCTCAACAGACAGGCTCACTATGTCTGTACGCTCCTTGAACTTAAGGTTATTCCGAGCAATAATTAAAGAGCCTCCACGTATTAAATTAACTCTGCTGAACGAGCTGGCTACCTGATGGTTGTTGAAGCTGAACATGAACTGGTGGTCCTTTAACCAATGTTCAGTAATACATAAGATATCAATGCTATTACAGTTCATAAACAACTCCAACTCTAATTCTTTACCCATCAAACCCTGAACATTCTGATATACAATATTAAAATAGTGCTTATTATTTGTGGTTTTAATTTTATTTAAAATGTTTGATGGGTCAGTGCATAACAAGTCTAGGTTACAAGTATCGCCAGAGATAGACTCTATTGTCTTAATATCTAATTTAAATTACTTGGAACAAATTTCAAAGTTTGTTGAGAAAAGCAACTATTATCAAGCTGCTCAATAGGAGCAGTGTGTTTAGCCAAGCACTTGGCTGTAGTTAAAATACAATATGATAGCGCACTTGCTATCAGTCCCTTATAATAATTAGAAAGATAATAGTTATCTTTTGTCATAAAATAATTATTACTAATGATTACATTAGTGTCAATAAATTCAAATGTGCTATTATATTGTGACACAGTATGAAGTTTCATATTACATCTATTTCTGTGGTTATTTTCAGTCTGTGACAAACCTTTACCATAAGGAAAAGCAAATAGAACAACTTTCTTGACATTTAATGTTATAAGACTTTCAAAGTAGTCTTTGATCATATTTAAACTAACATTACCTCTTCTCCCAATTAAAATAATAATTATATTTCGTCGCTTCATTCTTCGATATAATTATTATTTACCATGTAGTCCCTTTAACCTACAGGCAACATAGCACGTTTTTAGAGAGTATCTCAAATGACTAAAAATTTACTTCATCTGTCACTTGACAATCTGCTTCATTCCTTTTTCATGCGAGGCAACGAACGCACGCGCCTTAAGCAAAAATGCCGAAGCGCAGTGCTCAAGAAAAACTGCACAGATATGAAAAGAAGATTAAGAAATTAAAGGAAAAAGAGGAACAACGTCGTCGAATACGACAAATTTTGGATTCGACTGATGGCGAAAATCACGGTAGGTGGTGGGTTTCTTTTCCTTAGAAACCGAGGTAGTTAATTTTTTTAAAAATCAGTGCTAACTCGGCAAAGTTTATTACCATTATTAGTCAAATAACAATTAAATCGGGATTGACTGCGGGTCAATCACGATAACATGATTAGCTGCGGGCTATTCATGAGTTATGAATCATAACGATCTTCGTAGAAAATAATGCGTGATCTAGAATAGACACACATTATATCTACCAACTATTGTCTGCGGGACAATACGTGTGCGAATGTAAAAAATGTACACAACATTTTATAATGATACCCTCATATTTTTACTAAAATAAAAATATTGTTCCTTCTTTTGCTATAGACGGTACGGTTATCACTGAACCGCAAATTGAAACGGGGGTGCCAGAGGTGCCAGAGATACCGTTAGTTATACCAGATATAGTGCCGGCGGATGACCAAACACCGGAGGTTACCAACACAATAGAGGTAACTCTTGATCCAGAATTACTATCAGCGTTAGGAACGTCTACGTCCGATACACCAGATTTCGGCGACAATATCGATGAGAATTTAGCTCAGTTATGGACCCCTTTATTAAAGAAAGGGTTACAAAAAGAAGACAAACAAGCTTACAAAAGAGTATTTAGTACCAAATAACTAAATTTTTACAAGCACCTAAGCTCAATGCAGAAATATCTGCCGCCGTTTCCGAAGTGGTTAGAGGACGTGATAAAAAATTCGTCGGATTCCAACAACAGCTGGGGTCAGGTGTCTCGGCAGTTAATAGGTCAATGGATATTTTGCTTTCATCGGACAATAAAATTCAAGCTTTAAAACACTTAAGAGCCATTTCACGTTTTCCCACGAATTTCTATTATTTTGGGCTCCTAAATTGCCATATTCTGTAATACCCAGAAGTTATTGAATACACGAAAATAATGGACTAAGCTTTCGTATTGACGTTTAATGTATCATATATTTTACTAAAAATAACTTGTTTAATCTATAGTAATCAATTTCCCACAACCATTTTATTGAAAAAACGCCACAGAGTTGATGTCAGAGTCGTATTTCTATCAAAAACACTTATAAATTAAGTTTAAAAAAATATGTAAAGCATTGGACATATATTTTAGTCGTCATTTAATGTAACAGATTCTTGAATTGTATTACCAATATTTAGTAAAAAAATAAACCATTAAGCCAATTTTTGAGTTTAACGTCGCAATTTTATCGTGATTTTTGGTTTAAAATATACAATAATTACAAAAATAAAATTACTTCAACATGAACTACGTTTATCAGAGAACCGATTTCTGCAATAATATTGAAAATTCTTGCATTTACTTTGTCAAAAAATTGATAAAACTTCAATCGAAATTACAATAAATTACAATACACAAGTGGGCACCGCTTAGTACGGCGCGAGCGCCCATCGAAGCTGGACCTGTGTCATTTTTTCCCGCGTCCCGATTATCGAGCGTTCGTAGAGTGAAACCATTATTGTACTGCGACCACAAAGTTTTGATTCACTTTGTATTTTTTCACAAGGTAAAGTTTGGTTTCATCAAGTTTAGTATATTGTACGATTTTAATTGTTCGTAGAATAAATATATATTTTTGTTGTATTAGTTTTAGCAATGGGGCGCAAGGATTGTGTATACCGTTGTGTTAAAAAAAGGAAACGTGATAATTCTGCAGCCTTAAAGAAAGCAACAGAAGTGAGGTAAATACCTATTCATTTTTATGTATTTTCACAGTTACTAATTACGTATTGATTAAACATATTATATTTTCATTTTAGAATGAAAAATCGTCTGAAACGCTTAGAGGAGGATAGCACCTTTAGATCAGACGCCGTGCCGGGTACTAGCCATACAAGTGATAAGTCAGAATCGGTAACAGAAGCTGTACGAAACATTTATCAATTGTTGGTTTAAATCAGAAGTTTAGTTGTAAATAATTATTTCTTTAATTTTATAGGAGAAAGAACATGTTGCATTAGAGCCAGGAGACCTAGATGAATCAATGAATCTTTCGGACTCAATCGTAAGTAGTTTTGTACAGAGGCCAGCACATCAAGTTACCACAATCTGTCAAATTTCTTTGATAGTATTTCAACTTTAATGCAAAGACATAAGGTTCATTTTTAATTGAGAAAATTTGACAGTTAGGGATAGCTTGATGTGCTGGCGCGATATGTTTTTTAAATTTGTTTTAAATGTGATTATTTATGAAGAATTACTTTTTTAGGACGATTATATAGTTGATGGCAGAAGGATAATTGATTTTACATACTTTTGGAGTCAACTAATAAATATAAGTGAACACAGCGAGAAATTCGGCTGCAAATTGAACTATCTCAAAATATGCAAAGAGAAACAGGTGGGCCTGATATCTAAATTTGACATTAAGTGTACGATGTGTGGATCTAGCTTTGTTCTAAAAACTTCAGATAGTAGCACGACTGAAGCAAAACTAGATCTTAATGCTGGGGCGGTATCTGGTTCAATCATTATGGGTATTGGTCTATCAAACCTGAATGAGATCACTGCTTCGATGGATTTGCCAACAATGCCATTTCGTTTATACAGCAAAAAACACGACGCTATTTCTGACATGTGGAAGGCTGCTGCTGAAGAAACTATGGTCAATGCTGCTAAACAGGAAATTGAGGCGGCAAAATCACGAGGTGATATTAATAATGCGGGTATAGCCATGATACCGGTAGAAGCGGATGCGTGTTGGGGCAAACGCTCATATAAAAATAATTATTCTGCCCTCTCTGGTGTTGCAGCCATAATCGGAGAGAATAGTGGTAAAGTACTACACATTGGGGTTGGCAACAAATATTGTGTTATTTGCGTCCGAGCTAACAAAAAAGGCCAGCCAGCAAGACCCCACAAATGCACTAAAAACCATTCGGGATCTTCAACCAGCATGGAGCGAGCCATATTAGTTGAAGGTTTTAAAAATTCCATTAAAAACAGGAATTTAATTTATAATATCCTGATTGCGGATGGCGATTCTAGTACATATAAAAGTATATTGGAGAGTCGACCATATCCGGATATTCCAATTCAAAAAATTGAATGTACAAACCATTTGTTGCGGAATTACAATGGAAAGAATATGCTCCTTCAAAAAGATACTAGTATTCCTCTGAACGAGCGTAAACTTTTAAATATGGACCGTATGAAACGGCTACGTACTGCTGTTCGTGCTGCTATTAGACAGAGACAACAAGACAACAGTTCAAGTTCCTGTAAAATTGAAAACCTCCAAAAGGACATTTTAAACAGCCCACATCACATCTTTGGGGATCATTCAAATTGTGATAGTTATTACTGCACAGATGAGAGGAAAAAAGAGCCTAATCTAGTCCCACTAATACCTACGCTATTTTTGAAGATTAAAAAGAACGTATCTCAACTCGCCTATAATTCCCGAAGCCTTTTATATGCCTACACCAATAATCGCGCAGAACAATTCAATAGCATTGTGGCTAAGATGGTAGGTGGGAAACGCATCAACTTTTCGCTAAAAGACTCTTACACTACAAGGTGTTATGCCGCAGTGGTATCTTTTAACACCGGCAAGCCACAATACACTTTTTATAAGACAATTTGTCACGCTAGTCCAGGAAAATCATTAAAATTGTTGGAAACCAGGAGACATGCTAAAAATAAAAGAGAAGTAATAGCACGTGCAGGTAGTTCTCGTAAAAAAAATAATTTTAATCCTGTAGATGCTCATTATGGAGAAGAATGTGAAAGACCGGATATGGAAGCTGCAGATTATGAGCGAGGAAAACAACTGTTTTTGAACAATTTAAAAGAACAAGCGATAAACCGCCATGAAATTGAGAGAGCTACTGTATTACAGGCAGAAAGTTCTTTGTGGCTCGAACTTAGAAGATGTATACTAACTGCGTCCTTCTTTGGTAAAATCTGCAAAAGGCGAGCTAACCAAAATTCTGCTCCCCTTGTAAAATCCGTTCTCTATTCTTATAACCTGGACCACATTACCTCAATAAAACATGGTAGAGACAATGAACCAAAGGCTTTGGCACAACTCAGTGTCCAAGAGAACACCAATATAGAAAAATGTGGTCTTTTTATAGACGAACAATATTTTTATTTAGGTGCAACACCAGATGGATTGTGCAGTGAAGGTTTAGTGGAAGTGAAATGTCCAAGCTCACTTTTTGTAATAGATCCTGATACCGCTTTGCAAGCTAAAAATCTGAAATGTTTCAAAGTGAACAGCCAATCTCAAATCGAGATGAACAAAAATCACGACTGGTACTACCAGGTTCAGGGCCAGTTGCATATAGCAAAAAGAGACATATGTGTATTTGCTGTATGGACTGGGCCTGATTTTCCGCTGAAAGTAGTAAGAGTAGAGAAAGACGACGTTTTTTGGCAGGAGAAAATGCTACCCAAATTGACTCGGTTCTACCAAGACTGCGTATTACCGGAAATCATAGACCCAAGAAAGGCAAGATCAATGCCTTTACGCCAAATATTCATTTAATAAGCATATGAGCAATTAGTTGTGTACCGACAAAAATATGTGATTGTTTTTAATTATAGTTTTTATTTGTTTTTATGTCAATTATTATTATATTATTTTCATACCATACCTGCTTGTTTTTCTGTTCACCTAGCTTGAAAATATCATTGCACTAAATAAAATGTATAACTTTTTATAAATCTCATATAAAATCACGGCTCAAGATTGTTTCGTCCGTCTCGTCTCTCGCGTTACACTGTTTACGCTAAGTTTGAGTGAGTAGCTACGCACACATAAACAATGATGCAATATTTTACCTAAACTCGAGCGTAATCATTTTGTGAAATGGCTCTTAAGCGACGGCTGTCGACTTTTGACCGACTTACATCATTCTCTAACGAAAGATAGGATTAAACTTATCACACCAAGTTTGGAAAAGAACTTCCTACACATGATTCAAGATTCTGAGAGGGATGATACTTTATTTGGTAATTCACTGTCCGAAAAGATCAAAGCTAGCAAGGCTATCGAACGACAGGGTTCACAGATAAGAAAAACTGGTACAAACCAAAAGATTAACACACCACAAGCGACGGTGAATCGTGCTGCTCCCTACCAGGGAAACTGGTCGGGACCTCCTCGTTATCCGACAAACAGGGGGGGGGCGGGGAGGTCAAGGTCACAGAGGTCAGAGGGCGACGCCACCATCAGCACGCCGACAATACCATCCCCCTGCACCGACTCAAACGAAGAGCTACAGTCAGTCTAAGACTCGTGCTCAACCTCCGCAATAATACAGGTACATGCAGGTAGAATAAAATACTTTTATAATTGTTGGTTACAAGTAACAAATAATCAAACAATATTGTCATGGATTAAAAACGGGTACCAAATTCCCTTTTATACCGAAGTGTCTCAACCAATAGTTCCGCAATCAAATTTCACGGTCAACGAAAGTCACGACTTAATTGAGGCTATAAATTAATTAATTGATTTGGGAGCTATAACACAATGCATTCCTTCGAAAGATCAGTTTATATCAAAAATATTTTTGGCACCTAAAGCTAACGGTGGCAAACGATTTATTCTTAATTTAAAGCCATTAAATAAATTTATTTTGAAAAGCCATTTCAAGATGGAAGATTACAGGACTGCTGCAAAACTTATCCCGCAAGACGGTTATTTAGCAAGCATTGATCTTAAAGAAGCCTACCTTTTAGTTCCTATATCGGTCGATGATCGAACGTACTTACGTTTCAATTTTCAAGCTCCAAATTCCATTAATTTAATAACATATGAGTTCACAGCAATGCCATACGGTCTGTCTGTGGCACCCAGGGTATTTACTAAAATTATGAAAGAGGTTATGGCCCTTCTTAGGTGACAGGGCCACAAATCAGTCATATATCTCGACGACATACTTTGTATCGGCGACACTTTCGAAGAATGTACACAAAATGTACACGACACATTGAAACTCTTACAATGTTTAGGCTTTGTCATAAATCACGATAAAAGTTCACGGACACCTACTAAAGTTTGTACTTTCTTAGGTTTTGTGTACGAGACACAACATCTCTCGATATCTTTGCCGGTGGACAAACGCAAGAATATCGCACAAATGGTTCAGAATTTTTCACGATTACCCCAATGTACGATACGCGACTTTGCTCAATTAATTGGTGTTCTAATTGCGGCCTGCCCTGCAGTCAGATACGGATTTCTCTACACAAAAATATTAGAACGTCAAAAGTTTTTATTATTAAAACAACATAATAATAATTAGGAAGCCAAAATTACATTACCTAACCGTATTTTAGAAGACCTTAACTGGTGGCGCGACAATATACATACCACATATTTTCCCATGATAATGCCTAATTCCAAAAAAGAAATATATACAGATGCCTCCAGAACCGGGTGGGGAGCGGTCTGGAATAATAAGAAAGTTAATGGTAAATGGAAGGCCACAGAATTAGAACACCATATTAATTATTTAGAACTCCTTGCAGCGTTCCTGGGGCTGAAAAGTTTCGTAAGCAAAGATAGTAATTGTGCAATATTATTGCGGATAGATAACACCACGGCGATAAGCTATATTAACCGCCTCGTTGGCATACAGTTTCCGCACTTAAACAACTTGACAAGATCTATTTGGCAATGGTGCGAGAAACGCAATATTTGGTTATTTGCATCTTATGTGAATACTAAAGACAACTGCGCGGACGCAGAGTCCCGAAAAATCAACCCTGATACAGAATGGGAGTTATCGGACGAAGCGTATCGATCCATTGTACATAACCTAGGGAGTCCCGAAATTGATCTTTTCGCCTCTCGCAACAATGCCAAATGTCATTTAATTATATCCTGGAAACAGGATCCTGACGCCTATACTGTAGATGCATTTACCATAAACTGGAATCCCCTATATTTCTACGCATTTCCGCCATTTTCCTTGATTTTAAAATGTCTACGTAAGATTATTCAGGACGAAGCGACTGGTATCTTAGTATTCCCATACTGGCAATCCCAGCCGTGGTTCCCACTTTTACAAAGTTTACTTGACTCAAAAATATTTTTTTTCAACCCCAATAAGTCTCTATTACAATCTCATTTCAGAGTGCATCACCCGCTGCACTCCAAACTTACCCTGGGTGCCGCGAGGCTCTGCGGACAGCGTTCGCGCGCCGCGGTACCCCACAAGACGCACTCGACCTGATGTTAGCGTCGCTTTCGGACAGCACCGTTAAGCAGTACAACGTGACGCTTAAACTTTGGTGGCAGTTCTGTACGCTTCACAAGGTTGAACCTTTTGATGCCTTTAAAACATCAGTTTTATCGTTCTTAACTGAACTTTTTAATAAGGGTTGTTCTTATGGCTCTCTTAATTCTCATCGCTCAGCACTATCGTTGTTTTTAGGCAATAATATTGGATCTGACGAGTGTATTAAGCGATTACTAAAAGGAGCTTACAGGCTTAATCCAAGCCGCCCAAAATACACATCAACATGGGACCCACAGTTGATACTTAACTATATATCAGACTGGTATCCAAATCAGGAATTAAGTAATGAGAAAATTACAAAAAAGTTAGCAATTCTACTAGCAATTTGTACCGCTCACAGAGTGAAAACTCTTTCTCTTATAAAACTTGAGAACATCACAATCGCAAAAAGCGGGATTAAGATAGCCATAATGGACCTAATTAAAACCTCCGCCCCCGGGCGTGACTTACCGGTTTTGTGCCTACCGTTTTTCCAGGAGAACATAAACATATGCACATGCTTCAAACCTCAAAGATTATATCTTTGTTACAAAAGATATGAGGGCCACGAACACAGGAAACTTATTTCTGATGCACAGAAAACCACACAAGGCCGCTACTGCCCAGTCCATAAGCCGCTGGATTAAGCAGGTGCTGTCAGAGAGCGGCGTGAACGTGGACACGTACAGCGCTCATAGCACACGTCATGCCGCCACCTCGGCAGCGCGTGCTGCGGGCCTTAGCGTGGACGCAATCAGGAAAACGGCAGGTTGGACTAGCTCGTCCACTGCCTTTGCCCGTTTTTATAACAGGCCAATTATCAACGAAAGTGATTTTGCAAACGCAGTTGTATTTCCTAACAACTAATTAATCAGCTACCTTAAATTAGTACATAAATTTTAATATTAAATAAATTTCCCATTATGTATGATACGACGTATACATACGAGAAAACAGAGTGGTTTTGGTTTTTGTTACTTTTCTGATTATATTTTGTTAATTAAAGGTACTTTATAAATTATACATACCTTTTTATTTTATAAAAATATGTATCTACCTAAGTTCCATGTAACAAAACTTTGTTCTCTAAAAATCTACATGGTAAATAATAATTACATCGAAGAATGAAGCGACGAAATATAATAGATGATCAAACGAACTTCTAAAAGTGAAGTTCGATCACTATTATATGAGTCGCTTCATTCGAAGATATAATTACCCTCCCTCCCACATAATTCACATAACGCAGTTTGTGACTTAATGACCCGTGAACATAAAGTTTCGTTACATATATATATATTACTTACTTACTCTAAAAAGAATGAAGCAGATTGTCAAGTGACAGATGAAGTAAATTTTTAGTCATTTGAGATACTCTCTAAAAACGTGCGATGTTGCCTGTAGGTTAAAGGGACTACATGGTAAATAATAATTATATCGAAGAATGAAGCGACTCATATAATAGTGATCGAACTTCACTTTTAGAAGTTCGTTTGATCATCTATTATTTATTTATATTTTCATTAGTACTTCCAAACCAGTCTTACGTACTATTAAATCAGTCTTTCAGACATTGGCAATTTGTCACATTGTTATTTATCGTTACAATAATCTCAGGAGTTAATAAATAGCATAGAAAAAAAACAATAAAAAAAGAGAAACCAAATGTTATAAAAAAACTTTTTTGCAAAAAAGAAAACCGACTTCAAAAATCGATAAAAGCGCTAAAAAGTTAAAAATAATACCATAACCTATCTAACCACGGAACAGAAAAAACAGGTGGAAGTGCTAAGTAGGCGAGGTACGCGTGTCACAATTAAGTGTTGTTACGCTTAACTTGCGCTTAACCGATCCCAGTTGCGTCTGTCATCGCGTCGAGTTGCTCGTCTCGTGACAAATTAATATTTACCTAGCTATGCCGTATTGTTCCGTTTTAGCGTGCAAAAATGATAGTAGGAGAAGAAATCTTACAAATGGAGGTATTCGTATCATCGGTAAGTACGATTTTTATTGTTTTCTAATAAAAATCTTATTTTCTTCCAATTTACAAAAAAATAATAGAACGGTTAGTCAAAATAAACCTTATGCAGTAAAGAAAAAGTCTATTTTCGATTGTTTTTTTCCATAGAACATTCTAGAAAGACCTTCGCTACTCAATGTAGTCATGTGGTCAAGTCGAAAATTGATTTTGTCGATTGATGTCAATACGAGGAATAACTATCTTAACCCAAACCGTTATTTTTATTTATTTCCTTTTGCATTACAATATAGGTATGAGGTCGCCTTAATTCATACACGAAATTTATATAAAGTAAATTTATGGTCGTTTAAGTGGTATAAAGCAAAAATATAATCAATGTTTTAAATAGTAACATATTTATTGTAATTTATTAATGACTGAGACGTTACACACAGACTGTTACAAACAGTAACACTCTGTGTGTAACGTCGGTACGGTTACGGTTACGGTAATATATTTTTTAACCTTCATTAAAAATTTGTTTCAGGTTTCCCAAAGTCACAAGCATGAAAGAGAAATGGATAGAGAGTGCGTCCTTGCGTTGTGGGAGGCCGGCCGGCAAGCTAAATCCTGATTCATCCACCGGTGGATAGATGAAAACTCGTGAAATCGACACTGCACTTCCTTTCTTCAAGTTTCACGGCATAAAGTCCATTTAATTCACGAGAATCATGAGAATTTCAACATATGCGGAATATTAAAGACGATTTTTTACTATAAAACCCGAAGTTTTATTTATCTGATTCCTTCTTTAATTACATGTTGACAATCTATATTAAATTTAAGACATCATATCATAAGTGTGCACTCTGGGCCAAACTCACTATGAAACTTGTGCATGGCCCTTTACCTATCTGTCTGTCAGTCTTGTGTGTCTATTAATTAATGGTTTAAAAGGTACAGCGGTTTGTGTAACAAATAAATAATTGTACTCCCAACGAGTCGTATTTATCGTATTTGAACAAAAATCGGGTATCTATCGATATCAATAAAGAATTTAAATGTAATACGCGGTGTATCCTTGGCCGAGTAGCATTAGAGTCACGCCATTGTCAACCGTATGTCTAAAGCAATTAAGTTGATAATTGCTTATATTGATTATATATCGCCATCTATTGTCAAGTACCAAAACTAACTCGTCAATCGAATTTAGTGTGACTGTAGACCGTAAATACGTATTGTTGCTAATGCAAAATTAACCTTATTTGTAGAAAGTCAGGGTTTATTTTATTTCTGTGATGTAGGCTATTTTTGTCTAAATTTAAAACTACCAATCACACGGATTGTTTCGTTGTAGTGCATATGTTATTATCGGATTATTTGTGTGAGTTTGGCGACAGCGGTTCCTATAGTAATTTTGGCGAATTGCACTTCCACTTGTTTTTTCTGTTCCGTGTATCTAACTACATTAAAAAACCTAACCTAAACAACTATTAAGCTATAATACAATTTATCAATTTTTGGAGTTGGTGTCAAGCTAAGTAATGAAACGACTGGTAATTCCTGAGTGTATTGTTTTTATAAAAATATATTATTAATATTGTTAAGTGTAACCGTTCGTATCTTTTTTCTTTGTGTCTTAATATGAGGTTCACGAGGTCATCTTAGCTTCATCATCAGATCTGATGGTAGAATGGTTCTTATTGAACGCAAATGCTTCACTTGCTGTAGAAAACCCTAATTCACTGAACGCTTTCCTATAACATTTGAAGAGTTCCCTCGATTTCACCAAGATTCCTCAGATCCCGACTTGGTTACTATGGGACCATTTGGGAAGTATATACCCTTTCCAACAAAGAAAAAAATATTTCAAATCGGTTTGGAAAGCAAAGGCGCGAACAAACATAAAAAAAACCGAATTGAGAACCTCCTCCTTTTTTTTAAAGTTCCCCCATGGAATTCTTTTTCCAGTTTTCGAAAAGGGGAAGCAAAACTTAAAATAAAAAATGAAAGATTGAGTAACTTTACTTGATATCATTATGATTAAACAATACAAAATATATCGTCATACTATTTAAAATGTCAATTAATATTTACTTTCGTAATTTCCTGGAGTGTTTATTTTACTATATTTTTTTCTAATAAATCTATCATTACTTGACCTCTTGAGCGCTTCATTGTTGTGACTTGTTACCACTACTTAATCAAGACAAACCAAATCTGAATAGTTTTTAATAAATGAATACGTAAACTAAAACGCATCGCAGTTATACCAGTGTTTAACGTGCTCCCGACCACGTGTCGCGTCGCACGCCACTACCTACACTGGTGCAAGTGACTTATATCAGTGTAGATGGTCGTGTGGCAGAAAATCATGTCACTTATATTAGTTTACAAGTTTGTATCTTTGAAATTACTTGATAATTTAATATAATTTTTACAGGATATAAAGTTAAGGTAATTTTAAGGCTTTTGGTGCAAAAAAACGTATTTCGCTGTGAAGTATTCGTGTTATTATTATATTCGGCTCGCCAACGCACCACCACGTGCTATCTGTCAGACAGTCGGACGTAGACTGCCCCCCACCCGGCTCACACTGTGACGTATGCGCACGAAACAAATAAAAGATACTTATACCTACATACACTACATCCCTTCCTTGTTTTTTTTTTTTTTTTTTTTTTGTATAAAGGAGTACACAAGTGTAGTTGGCTAAATAATAAATTTATTTAGGTTAGTAATAGTCCTTATTTGATCTTATAGATTTGTAACATTTTAGGTTCGTATTTAACTTCTTAATCTTATTTTTATATAATCAGTTATTGATTTATTTCTGAAGATTTTTTCCACAATCATCATAAATGTATTCTTTCCTAATCATCTTCTTATTATCTATCATATTCTTTACTATATTGTATCACTATTTTCTCCTTCATTATTCCCATCTTCATTTCCTTTATTATAATTAAGAACTTCCCATTTACCCTCAATTCTTTTCAAATGCACTACGTTTCTCCTTGATAATTGTCCCGTTGAATCATTTCGAACTTCAACATCTCCTCCCGTACTGTTTTCCACCGTATGCGGAGTGGGATCATAATTTAGGCTTAATTTGTTGTTCTTATTGAGGTTTTTCATATAGACTTTATCTCCCGGTACTAAATCACACTTTTGCTTTTCTCTTCCTATCTGCATAGTCTTTTCCTAGCTGTTTCTTTTCTTTGTCGGTATCTCTCACTTCTGAGTCTTCTGGTTGACGGTTGAAGTCACCGATCATAGGAATCTTGTCACGAAATTGTCTTTTAAAGAATAGTTCTGCAGGTGGCTTACCGATTACACTGTGTGGTGTACTGTTGTACATCACTAGGTAATCTTCCAAACCCTCTTTCCAATCACCATTTTCAGCTTGGCTGATCTTTAGCCGTTTCAGAATGTCTCGGTTCTGGCGTTCGACCTCCCCCTTCTGTTGTGGCCAATAAGGAACGGTGTTAAACAAAGTAATGTTCCTATCCTTACAGAAATTCTTGTATTCTTCACTGCAAAATTGCCTGCCGTTGTCTGCAGTTATTTTTGACGGATTTCCTAGACGGCTAAACATTTCTTTGACGATTTTGATTATGTCTAAACTGGAAATTTTGCGAATTATCTTAACTTCCTTATACCGACTAAAGTAATCCACTGCCACTAATATAAAATCACCATTTGGAAGGGGTCCCATTAAATCTAAGGCTATATCCACCCATGGCTCATTCGATAATTCTCTTCTCTTTAGGGGATTTGGTGGATTTGGAGCTGATACTAAGGTGCACCCTTTACATGTTTTTACTAGGGTTTCGGCATCTCTGTCATACCTCGGCCACCAAACTTTAGTTCTCAATCTAGCCTTTATTAAAACTATGCCAGGGTGACCTTCATGGGCTGCTGCGAGGACTTGATTCCTTAATTTTGTCGGTATTACAATTTTAGTCCCTTTTAACAAAATTCCTTCATACCAACAGAGCTCGTTTTTGAACAGCATGTAATTCTTTACTGTATCGTCCCAAGTATTATTATATATACCTTCCTTGACTTTCATTATCTCTTGATCTTCACTTGAGTATTTTATAATTTCTTCCAACGACACAGCGGTGGGTTTTGACATCTCCACTATTTGGCGTATCTCGTCTTCAACTGCGTTCTTCGTGGTTTTTTCTAAGTTGCACAATCTGGATAAGCTATCTGCAATGTTCTCTTTGCCTGGTTTATAAACGACTTTAAACTCGTATGTCTGTAGTCTCAAAATCCAGCGCTCTATTCTAGCGCATGGTTTGGCCTTAGGCCCAAATATAACCTCAAGGGGCTTGTGATTTGTGACTAGTTCGAATTGCTTACCGTACAGGAACACGTGGAAATGCTCAACTGCCCATACTAAAGCCAGTGCTTCTTTCTCGGTCTGGCAATATCGTCTTTCGCAATCGGTCAATGTCTTGTGGCCATATGCAATAATCCGTGGCCCTCTTTGGTCTATTTGTATTAAAACACTACCTAACGCCACCGGACTAGCATCCGCTATCACTACCGTTCGATCATTTACATCATAATATCCGAGGGTTGGAATGGTAGCCAGAGCAGACTTTAATTCATTAAAGGCAGTTTCTTGCTTGAGCCCCCAGTAATTTCTGATGTCTGTAGTCTTCGCTTGTTTGTCCCGTAACAACTCTTTGAGAGGTTCTGTTTTGGTTGCCAAGTCGGGAATCCATTTCCCGACGAAGTTTATCAGACCCAAGAAGCTCTGAAGTTCACCTATATTCATAGGTGATCGAAATCCTTGGATACTAGATACATATTTCTGTAAAGGTTTAATTCCTTTGTCCGAGAACTTATGTCCTAGAAATTGTATTTCCTTCATACCAAATAAACATTTATCTTGTCTTAGCACAACATTATTCTGTTCTAAAGTTTTTATCACAATCTTTAATCTTTTATCATGTTCTTCTCTATCCTTTCCGTATACCAAAATATCGTCGATGAAATTGATAGTTCCTTCGCATCCTAAAAGGATCCTCTCTAAGGTTTTTTGGAAAATCTCGGGGGCACACGAAATGCCAAACATTAAACGTTTGTATCTGTAAAGTCCTTTTCCTGTGATAAAAGTAGTAATGTGTCGGGAATTCGGGTGCAATTCTAATTGGTGGAATGCATCCTTAATGTCTAATTTGCTAAAGAATTTAGCATTTTTCATTTTTGGTAATAATTTATCCATGGTTGGTAATGGATGGTTCTCCCTTAAAATTGCCGTGTTAGCTCGTCTCATATCGACACAGAGTCGGATTTCTCCATTATCTTTTAATACTGGTACTATTGGTGAAACTTGAACTTCCACTTCCATCAGAACCATGAACTTCTTCAATAATATCTCTATCTATTAACTCTTTAATTTTATTGTTAACCTTTTCTTCAAGTAGTATAGGGATTCTGCGGAGTGGTTGAGAGACTGGTTGCACGCTATCATCTATCGATCTGTTAATTTGGACATTCTTGAATTTTGGAAATGGTTTATCTATCTCTATTTCGTTTATCTCAAGTCCGATCTTTAGGACTCCCATGTATATAGCTGTATGTTTGCCTAATAAATCTCTTGTTCCATCTTCTATTACACAAAAAGTTGCTGCCTCTGATTTATTAGAGCTATTCTAATATTCGCGTCAAAAGATATAGTTACTTTCAATGGTTGGCTACTCCCGTAACCATAAAATGTTTTATTAGGATTATTAATCTGATTGTGTATTTTAACTTTATTCTCTTTCATTTTTTCCCATGTTTTGCTTGTAATTAAGTTACATCTGCATCCGGAGTCAATCAACATATTCACTTTTATCCCTCCTATTTCACATTCTAATTCATTATCTTCGTCTATTCTGAATACATAGTTTATGTCATCTTTCGTTTTATTTGTATATTTTGGATCTTCTTTTCTATTTTGTGTCTTGAATCTCTTGTTATCTGTTGTATAGTTATTTGTCTCATTATGTCTTTTCACGGGTAGCCTAGTTTTTCAGAACTGTCGAAAATGTCCTCTTTTACCACATTTTAAACAGTCCTTGTCTTTAGCTGGGCATTTACTATCTTGTGAGCCATGACTTTTGTTCCCACATCTACCACATACAGAACTTTCTGCTCGTTTTTTATAATTATCCCTCGAGTAACCACTTTTCCTATTCATATCTACTGTATTGATGTCTTGATTTTTATCTGTCCCGTTGCCAAAATCTTCCAATTGTCTGTTAACTGCCTCAAGTGCATTTGCCTCAGCAATTATTTTATCAAGTGTCATAGAATCGCCAGTTTGTAATATTTTCTTTCTCAATTCCTTTAATAGACACTTCTCAGTTATCTGGTCTATGATTTGATCATCTTTATCTTTAAATTGGCATTTATCAGCTTGTTGTCGAAGTCGAACAAGAAATTTTTCAAACTTTTCGTTTGGTTCTTGTTTAAGCAAGCGAAATAAATGTCGCTCATAGACTTTACTTTGCCTCGGTGTAAAATAAGCATCAAGTTTATTTATTGCAGTCTGGAAAACGTCTAGTTCGTCTGTTTCGTTTGCATCAGGAATATTGTAAAATATCTCTTGTAATTCTAAACCGCCGTAATGCAATAAGCTGGCTTTCTTCTTTTCACTTGTATCAATACCAGCTGCATCTAGGTATATAAGCAGAGCCCGTTTCCAACGCTCCCACCTGGCACCAACAGATGTAGGTTCCCCTTCGCAGTTAAACTTCTCGAGGGTCAGCTGTGACATTTTAGTGTGATATCTGGAACCAACCAGATTATTGTCAGTTTTAATATTATCATAAATTTGTATCAATTTAATGATCGGCATTGCTGCCACCATGCCACCATTGTGATTTGGTATTTCAATTCAATGACCAGCAGTGCTGCTACCGTATTGTTTTATAACAATGTCAATTCAATGACCAGCAGTGCTGCATCCATATTATCTTTATAACAATGTCAATTCAATGACCAGCAGTGCTGCATCCATATTATCTTTATAATAATGTCAATTCAATGACCAGCAGTGCTGCATCCATGTCATCATTGTGACCATGCCAATAAAATGGCCACACTAAAACCATTCGCATAATAATCAACTGTTTGTTTTGTGCTAATCCGTGCCATACTTTTATTTATGTCAGTATCTTTTAGTCTACACTGATTTTAACTACGAAAGCTTGACATTTATCCATTTGAACAATAATATAATGTACATAATAATAAAATTAATTACAATAATTTGTACTAAGTAATTATTTTGTCCTTTAATATTCATGCTACATAAGATTAAACAAAATAAGATAATGCATATTAATGCAATTTATAATTATGTTATAATATACTGGATGCAATATAGTAACATGTAGACTAGCTGGCGTAATGTGGGTGTATGGTACCCCTCTGCCTACCCCGTCGGGGATAACAGGCGTGAAGCTAAGCTATGTTATAGACTTTAGCTTAAGCTATGTTACCTACCCCATGTTTCACTATACCTATTATAAGTACGAAATTAAATGTCGAACCAACATAATACTTTATAACGCCAATCTAAAATAATATTCTTTAAACCATAATTTATTTTTATGAAAAGTTATCGTCGTTATCAGTAGAATGGTATTGTGCCACTGCACGGACGACATTCCTTTGTTATGATTCATAGCGCATCTGGTAGTAAACAAGCAAGTAAGGTTATTATGTCTGTGCAGTCGCGATAGAAACGATGAGTAACCACACACTTGGGACAGCCCGAGAGGCTGGACGATGACACAAACGATGTTCAGGAAGTGCAGCAGTAACAAACTAAAACACGTGCACGTACCTTGGTCTGCTATGTCTGCTGCCGATGACCCGCCTGCGTTCTGATTTCACCACAGTTGTTGCTGAAGGTCACGAACTGCTCGGAATAGGGATTCCTAGCAGAATATCGATCGAGTTGACGCGTTTAAAGGGCTTTTCTTGAGATAGATCGCGGAGCGCGCGCGCGTGCAAGATGGTGAGAATACGAATTTGTTAGTGGGGCGGCGGTTCGTCCGTTAGCGGTTGTGACGTCATGACAGTTGCAGCAGGAGCACCAATCGGGTAACGAGTACGGCACGTATGACAACCGTCAAAACAGTTGTGATTGCCACTGCTGAAAATCGTTAAGAACATCGTGTGTGTCCGTGGTACATTCTAAACGATCTGATTTTAAGAATCTGTATGATGACGAAACATTCCGCCCACCAAAATACCTATGGTATTTTCGAAGATACGAAATATAAATAGAAAAGTTAGGAAGAAAACGTTAAACCTTAATAGCCACTGAACTATGAATCTAATCAACCTAACCTACGGTGCTTAATAATCTTAAGTTGAATAATACGTTAATCCTCTATAGGTAGAGGACAGAGTTTAACTAGCGGTCGCTTAACAGAATTGCTGGTAGCGGTCTTAAGGATTGCAACTCTAACTACTCCGTCAGCGCCAGGAAGAAGATCAGTAACCCTACCGAGTGACCATGCAAGAGGAGGTCGATTGTCATCCTTGATGATCACAAGCGAGTCCACCCTTAATGGTTTTGAGTTCTTGGTCCATTTGGCGCGTTGAGTGAGTGAATTTAAGTACTCGTGTTTCCATCTTGACCAAAAACTTTGTTGGAAGGCCTGCAACAACTGCCACCGATGAAGACGATGAATATTGACGTTGGAGTAATCATCATCGGGGACGGCGGCCAAAGGCTCCAATGTAAGGAAATGACCCGGTGTTAACGCTGACAAGTCATTAGGGTCCGAACTGACAGGGCACAAGGGCCGTGAATTTAAAACCGCCTCGATTTGTACGAATAATGTAGTAAGTTCTTCAAATGTTAAAACCTGATCACCGACTATGCGATACAAATGTTGCTTCGCGGCTTTGATTTGAATCTCCCAAACTCCTCCGAAATGGGGAGCAGATGGTGGATTGAATTTAAACTCAATTTTCTCCGTGCTAGACGCAGTTTGCATTAAAGCAGTGAGTTGATTTCTAGCACCGACAAAATTGGTTCCGCAATCAGCGTGTATAGTTGAACAACGTCCGCGACGACCCACAAAACGACGCAATGCAGCAATGAAACCCTCTGCCGATAATGTGGAGACCACCTCTAAATGGACGGCCTTCGTAGCTAGGCACACGAATAGGCATAAATAGACTTTATCTATTTTTGCCCCACGGTGAGTGCCCAGCTTGATACGGAAGGGCCCACCGAAGTCGACTCCCACCACGGAGAAAGGCTTCACCTGGCTAACTCTATACGTAGGAAGATCGCTCATAAACGGTTGCAAAGGCACTGGATTTGTACGATAACATTGAATGCACTTAGCAAGACAACGGCGAATGACGCGTTTCGCGGAGACGATCCAGAATTGTTGTAAAACCAAATATTGAGTGGTATTAATTCCAGGATGACAGTAGTTACGGTGAACGAAATCGATGATTAACAAGGTGAGCGGGTGATCAGAAGGCAAAAGCGCAGGATGTCGCTGCTCAAACTCTAGTCCAGATCGAGCGAGGCGACCGCCCACCCTGAGAATTCCCTTTTTGTCGATAAAAGGATTAAGTTTACTGAACGGTTTTGAAACTACTTTATTTGATTTCAGTTTACTTATCTCTTCCGCGAATGTTTGACCTTGAACGTGTCTCACAATAGTCATCAATGCATTATGACGTTCTAAATTGTTAAGAAACGCACTACGGTTAGCAATAGTCGGGTTTCGAGAATTTTGAAGAAAATGATAGATGTACGCAAAGGTACGAACGATTTTTTCTAACGATGAAAAACGATTTAATACATTGTCGATAATTGAAACTTGTTGTTCCCAAGGATGCACAGTCGATACTAACACAGGAGATTTACGAGTCTCGGCCTCAACAACCTTCTGCTCGTCATTAGTAACGCTGTCAATACAAGATGGCCATGTCTCGTGCGGTTCGGATAACCATCGTGGCCCCGCCCACCATAACGAGTTGTGAAGAAGTTCACTTGGAAATTGGCCTCGCGAACAAACATCTGCAGGATTGTCTGCAGAGGACACGTGATGCCAATATTCAACAGCTGTTATTTCTTGAATATGACTCACGCGATTGGCAACGAAGGTAGACCAACGACATGAGGGTGAACGTAACCAAGAGAGTGTAACGGTGGAATCGGACCACAAAAAGACAGCTGAAATAGGAATACGAGACAGATAAGTTTCTGTAACGAATTTGTACAGATCTGAAAGCAAAACTGCAGCGCAGAGTTCGAGACGTGGCAATGAGGTACGTTTTAATGGCACCACGCGAGCTTTCGAACAAACGAAATGAACGTAAGAATTGTTATCTACGTCTGTTACTCGTAAATAAATGACTGCGCCATATGCAGTTTCCGAACTGTCGCAGAACCCGTGTAGCTCGTAGGATTGTGAATCAGTACGAGTGACTCTACGCGAAATTTTTAGATGTTGCAACTGAGAAAGTTGCTCCTGATATTTGTTCCATGTACTGATGACCTCGTTAGGGGGAACATCATCCCACCCGGCACCGATAATCCAAAGCTTTTGGATTAAGCTTTTAACTTGTATTGTCAGGGGGGATAAGAATCCTAACGGGTCGAAGATTCTAGCGAAAAAACTAAGAATAGACCGTTTGGTACATGGCCGATGTGAAGATTTAACTTCAAAAAGAAACGAATCAGTTGAGGGATCCCATTTGAGTCCCAACACTTTGAAAGAAGCTGGTTCAGCTTTATCTAAAGATATAGAATCAGTGAGGCAATCTTCAGGTTGAAGATCCGATAGAAGACGATTGTCATTTGACACCCACTTCCGAAGATGAAAACCTCCCTTTTTGAAAAGAGCGATAAGTTGTGTTTTTGTTCTTTGGGCAGTGGCGAAGTCCTGACTACCGGTGACGACGTCATCGATGTAGGTGTCCGACAAGATTACACTCCTGGCGAGCGGGTAAGAATCCCCCTCATCATCAGCAAGCTGTCGCAAAGTACGGCAAGCGAGATAGGGGGATGAGGAGATGCCATACGTGACCGTATTCAGACGAAACTCTGAAAGAGGCTCGCTAGGCGAAGCTCTCCAGAGAATTCGCTGATAGTCACGATGGCCATCGAAGAGTGCAATCTGTCGGTACATCTGACGCACATCTGCCATGAAAACGACGTCGTGTTCACGAAAGCGTAAGAGAATTTCCAAAATGTTTGATTGTAATTTTGGACCGATGTGTTGACTTTCGTTTAACGATCGAGAACGTGCATCTTTTGCAGAGGCGTCAAATACGACACGAAGGCGAGTCGTGGTGCTATCAGGACGTATGACGCAGTGATGGGGAATATAGTATTTCCCATTCCCCACGTCATCAGGAGAGACTAATGACATATGGCCCGCAGTTAGATAGTCGGACATAAAATCGCAATATTGGCGATGACATTCGGGGTCACGTGACAGTCGACGTTCAATCGCATAGAAGCGACGCAAAGCAATGTCACGTGAACCAGTGAACATAGGCTCGGACTCGTCTCTGAATGGCAACTGCACGATGTACCGCCCAGATGAGTCACGAGAATGAGTTGTGATAAAGTGTTGTTCACATGCTATCTCATCTGGGGTAAGGGATGCTGCGGGTGGTAATACATCTAATTCCCAAAAACGTTGAACTAGTGAGTTTAGTTCCCTATCACTTTGCATTGAACAGTTCAGTAGGGAACCAAGCGAATGAGTAGCTAAACGAGTTTTACCGAGCAATAGCCATCCAAAGACTGAGTCGAAGGCGGAAGGTTGATGCGATTTTCCTTTAATAGTGCGATTACGAAGCGATTCCGCGAATACATCCGCACCGAACAGTAGGTCAATCCGGCCAGGAATGTCAAAACCGGGATCGGCTAACGATAGTGAATTGATGTGAGACCAACCCGATGTATTTAATTGAGCTATTGGTTGGTCCCCGCAAATTTTTGACATTACGTGCATATTTAAATTAAATAAAACTTGATCACCAGTCCCAATGGAGCAATTAATGTCTCCTAAGATTGAAGCCGGGGCTTCACCGATTCCACTTATAGTTGTGGTAGGACTGGATAGTTTTAAATTTAATTGTTTTACAGCTGAGTCAGTAATCAGATTAATCTGACTCCCTGAATCGAATAGAGCGCGAAAAGATACGAACTTGCCATCCGCATCCCGTACCTGCACAATGGCAGTTGCTAATAAAACAGTTGTGTTATTGTTGTTGGAAAATAATGAAGAGGTTGGGTTTGACTCGACCGGTTTATCTTTATGAAGTAAAGTGTGATGTTTATGGTTACACTTACGACATTTAAAAATAGAAGTACAACGTTTTAATTGATGTGAGGCTCGAAGACAATTGAAACACCAATTACTTTTGCTTGCGATAGATATCCGCTCATCTACTGGTTTATTTAGAAAACTTTGACATGATGAGATTGCGTTCGTCGCGCGACGTCGAGCTGTGCGCACGCGTATTTGACCTCGCAGCGAGTGGCAAATATATTTTATTAATACCCTCATTTTTTTTGCTTTTGTGAATTATGGAAGATGATTCAAGTGGAGAAGAACTGAGTGATTTAGCTATTCTGGAGAAGCGCGAACAGCAATTAAATGAGATGGGGCAGGATATTATTGAGAGTAAAAAAAGCGCTGAGGGAGAAATACGAGTGGCAGAGAAAAGAAAAGAACGAGAAGATGACACAATTGAAGATGAATTTATTACTGTAAATAGAAGACGACCGAAACGATTAATAAGGAGCGATTCGTTGGAAGTGGGGAACGGCAAAGGGATAAACAAAGAAAGCAATGGCTCACCTAATGTGATAATTAAAAATGAAGTTTGTATTACGTCGAAAGATATATTACCCAAACCGATAGCCATGGCAAAATTACTTCGTTCGGAAAACATGAAGGATGTCTTGAGAATAAAATATAAAAGTTCATACAAAGTTCTTATACAATTCCAGAGAAAGGAGGACACTTTAAAATTAATAGAGTGTGAAACGTTAAAAGAAAAAGGCTTTCGATGTCAACTAATAGAAGACTTATCAATATCCTACGGTATTTTGAAAGGTGTTGATCTTGAATTGAGTGAGTCTGAACTTATGACTATTTTAGAATCAAAAGAGAAAATTTTGTCAGTAAGAAGATTAAAACGCATGAATTCTGAAAACAAGTGGGTAGACTGTGAGTCTGTAAGAGTTGCATTTAAAAGTGGTGTGTTACCACAATTTGTTTCTGTCTATGGTTGTCGGTTTCATGTTGAAGCATACATCTTTCCAGTGACCCAATGCTCGGGTTGCTGGCAATTCGGTCACGTTTTTAAGTTTTGCCCTTCAAAAAAGATCCTATGTCCAAAATGCGGAGGTAATCATGAAAACTGCAGCATAAAAGATTTTAAGTGTTTGAATTGCAAGGGAAGCCACTTTGTTTTGGATAAAAGATGCCCACGGTTCCTCAAAAAAAAAAGTATTCGCTATATTATGAGTACAGAGCAGGTTACATACAGAAAAGCCCTACAACTTTATAATGAGGAGAAAAAAAAGGAAATTGAGAATAAATATGAAACTTCACAGAACTTTGATACAACTGAAACCGTAACTACAGCGAACAATGACAAAGAAACTTATGCTAGTGTACTGACTAATGCAATTATACATGAAGAGTTACTACCCAGCGATAATGAAGACAAAAGAGCTGCAAATACAAAAGAAAATATGTCAAGAACGAAGCAAAAAACCAAGAACAAAATTAATACAGGAAGTCACAAAAATAGAAATGAATCTTTAGAGCTAACGATGGAAGTAGATACTAACAAATCGCAAAAAGAAGAAGAAAGCGGGAAGCAGAGAAGTTCACAATTGTTATATAAATTTGAATGGACGAAGATATGGCAGAAAATTAAAGAGATTTACAAGTCCGAGAGTAAGTTAGAAGAAAAATTGATATCTGTGTTAAAGGTTCTAGGTGAAGAAGTAAAAAATTTCATTGCTTATTTACTATTAGGAGATGAAATTATGGGGTATGTGAATTATTTTAATAATGGATAGATTTACTAAAGTTGTAAAATTGAACATATTTCAGTGGAACTCACAAAGCTTGCGACCTAAACTTGTCTCTTTTTCTGAGCTTTTGTTACAAGAAAAAATTCATATCGCTGCTGTAAGCGAAACGTGGTTCGACTGTGAGGTAGATGTAAATATTAATGGGTTCAATGTTTATAGAAGCGATAGAGATGATTCCTATGGTGGAGTGGCGATATGGGTGCATAAGTCAATTCAATCTCACCATGTTTCATTAAATACAAATAATAGGGGTATCGAAATAGTTTGTGTTAAGTTGCTAAACTGTAAAGACCTAGAATATATCGTATCTCTTTACTGCCCCTCGTCGGTACATACGCAACTGTCTGATTGGAATTATATATTTTCTCAGTTCACAAATAGGACGATAATAGCAGGCGATTTTAACGGCCACCATACCAATTGGTCCGTTAAAACCGATGTGAGAGGTACACAAATTATGGACTCGGCTCTTGATAATGATTTTATTTCGTTAAATAATGGTATGGCGACACGGATAAAATTGGTAAACGGAAACCTACAACAAACCTCACCAGACGTTTCTTTTGTCTCCTCCGACGTAGCAATAAATTTTGACTGGCGGGTATTAAATGAAAATCTGGGCAGCGACCACCTTATTATTAAAATGTCTGTTAATACATCCACGGATGCTCATTTCGTAAAAAAGCGCAATTTAAAAAATGCCGACTGGGATCAATATCGCCAAATGATGTCCGAAACAATTAATCAGTACAATTTAAGTTTAAATTACAATAATTACGATATTCAGCAAATATATGATTTCTTCACAAATATGATTGAAAATGTAGCCAATAAATGTATTCCATTCTTTAAAATCTGTTTAACGCCAAATGAAAAGTTTAAATCAAAAAATTATTGGACTCCTAACTTATCCAAATTAGTTGCTGAACGAAGGTTAGCCCTGTCAAAGTTCCGTAAAAATCCTACTCCTGAAAACTTAAATAAGTTAGAAGCAAAAACTTTAGAATCACAATCATTAATTAAAAAAGCAAGGTACGACAATTGGCAAAAATACTGTGACTCTATTGATGAAGTGACCTCGGCAACCCAGATGTGGCGCCGTATGAAATGGATGAAAGGTTTTAAACTACAAGGAGTATGCCCTCCCATTGAAAAACAAGTCAACTTACTTCGTTCTTTAACACCAGATTATGTAACTAATATAATGCCCGACTTTCAATCAAGAAATGATATTTTAGAGGCCGAATTTTCTATTCAAGAACTCGAAAACTGCCTTAAAAAAAAGGATTCAGCACCAGGACAGGACGGCATAGCATATTCAATGTTGTATAATTTACCAGACTCGGGAAAGAACTTTTTACTAAACATATATAATCACATATTTAAATTCGGCATCATACCTGACCAATGGCGAAATATTGAAATTACTCCCATTCCCAAATGTAAAAGCACTTATAATAATAGTGAGATTAAATTACGACCAATTTCATTAATATCATGTGTTTGTAAAAAAATTCATTTGATGATTTGTAAGCGACTGGAATGGTTTGTGGAGAAAAATAAACTACTATCTCCATATACAGTAGGATTTAGGAAAGCGCAATCATGTTTAGATGCGTTGTCGAGACTAACTTCTTATGCTCAAGTTGGTTTTACCAAGAATATCCCTACCGTGGCGTGTTTTTTGGACATCGAGAACGCGTATAATAATGTTACATGTGAGTTTGTTACAAAAATGTTAGATGAATTCAAAGTTGGTTCTAAACTCTGTGTTTAACTATGGTCGTTCATGCAGAAAAGATGCTTAAGCATTAAGTCTTTCAATAGAGAAAGAATTGATCCTAGGTGGACTAACAAAGGACTCGCACAAGGAGACCCCCTTTCACCTCTTCTGTTCAATGTAGCTACTTCCAAAATATGCAGCCGAATCCAAAACGTTATGATATCACAATACGCAGATGACTTTGTTATTTACATAAGTGATAAACAAATAAAAAAATGTGAACACCATATGCAGAACGCGCTAAACTGTTTAATTAAGTTACTTGAGGAGATCGGATTGACTATATCACCAACTAAATCAAATTTCTGTATGTTTAGTAGGGGTAGAAGGCGAATATTTCCCAGCCTGAAGGTTCACGGTCAACTACTACCAATGGCAACATGTGTTAAATATCTAGGAATATGGTTGGATAGTGGTTTAAGGTGGCAAAAACACATCAATGAAATTATTAATAAATGTTCAAAATCTTTAAACATACTAAAAATACTTGCAGGTAGTTCCTGGGGAATCCATACTAAGCATATGCGTAGGATTTACATATCGCTCATAAGAAGCCGTCTTGACTATGGATGTTTTTTGTATGATTCTAGTGCAAAGTCACATGTCTCCAAACTGGATAAACTTCAAAATCAAGCTCTTAGAATTGTAGGAGGTTTCATAAAAAGTTCACCAATACATGTGATGGAAAGCGAATTGTACATTCCTCCTTTGTTCCTAAGACGACAATATCTTGCATACAAATATACTATAAAAATATTATCTTGGTCCAATAACATAAGCTTAACTACAATTTCTGAATTAAGCTCTCTTAGTATTAATAGTTACTGGGCTAATAAGAAAAAACCGTTACTCACTACTTCCTTTACCGAATTAAAGCAGCTACAAATTTATAATCCAGAAGTAAATAATATGTTTTCTTTAGATGTATGGGTATCAGCTATACAAATTAAAAAATCTGTTAAAAGCAACCTAGATTGTATTAAGCAGTCAAAGAGCTGTTATGACCGTAATGTAATGTTATGTAACGTGATAACTGAATTAGAGTCCAAATACAGTGGTTATTGTAAAATCTTCACAGATGGATCAAAAAGTATAAATGGGCATGGGGTTGCATTTTTGTTCATAATACGGGTTACAAAAATAGTTTTAAAATAAGTAGTAAAAGTATATCTATTATGTCTCTGGAACTCATTGCAATTTATCACGCGATATCTTACGCCTATAATCAAAATTTCAATAACGTGGCTATTTTTACTGATAGTAAGAGCGCCTTGCAACACTTGGCTCGATGCGCCTCTGGTGGCAGAGGTGCATCGATTGCCTATGATATCCTTAAATTTATCAACATCTTTAACAAAGATGAAATTAGGATTGTTTTGCAATGGGTTCCGGCACATATAGGTCTACAAGGCAACGAGGAGGCTGATCAGTTGTCAAAACTTGCGACAGAGACAGGGAACGAAATTACGTACTACCCCGATTATTGGGAATATTTCTCGATGCTTAAAGTAACTTGTTATGACAAATGGAAAAGTCACTTTGATGAGCTATCTAAGGAAAAAGGTATATGGTATAAAATCATCCAAAACGAGCCCCCTCGATTGCCGTGGTTTGATAAAAGTAGTTTAAGTAGGAGTTATATTAAGTTAGCGCTAAGACTTCGTTCGGGGCACTACCCATCAGCAAAATTTGCATTCCTCATGAGAAAGGTAGCATCACCCAATTGTGAAGTATGTAATAAAGTTGAGGACGTGCAACATTTGCTGATGGAGTGTGTAAAGAACAAAAGAGAAAGGGAATCACTGATTAGGGAATTCGGCTTAAACACATTTGACGTTGGTTATATGATAAACATTCTGTCAAATCCTACATCAGATATTGCCAAACGAATTTGTAGTTTGGTCCGAGTGTGTAATCGGTGATTCGTTTTCTATATGTTAGCGGCTACTTATCCCTGTAAATTGTGAATTGTGTATAGGGTACAATGGGGTTGACGTATCCATGTGGATAAAAACTCCTAACTTTTAATAAAGAATTAAAAAAAAAAAAAAATGATGAGATTGAGTGAGTGTCACAACAAAACGCGCACTTAACTGGTTGTGACGTAGCAGGGTCATGGCTTGTAGTACTTGCTGTGGCAACTTGAGGTTTATCAGTACTGCCCACAAGCGCATGAGACACGTTTGCCCGTTTATGTGTTTGGTAAGATTTTACAGATCGTTGTTGTGGCTTACTCGAAGGTTTATTATTAGCTTCACAAAAATGAGAATCACGTAAAAGTGCTTCACATTTCAAATGTAAGAAAGACTTCAACTGTGAATATGGAGGAAACTCAATATCAGGATATTTTTCCTCGAAATCGCAACGCAAGTCTGAGTCTATCTTAGAGAGGTGGTAGACTAGTACAAAATCCCATCGGTCCTCAGGTAAAATAATTTTCTTTAAAATAATTAAATTTTCCTCAAACAGGTCCAATGATTTTCTAAACTCATTACCGTCAGTAGTATTAAAATTAATATTTAAAAGGTCCTTCCATGATGTAAAAGCTAAAGGTCGTTTATTTTGATAGCGAGTAACAAGGGCCTGGTAGGCATCGTTGTAATGCTCACAAGTTAATGGGAATGCCTTGATAACAGATAATGCATCGCCGGTCAACGATGAGAATAAATAATGAAATTTTTCCGTATCGGTAAGATTACTAGAATTATGAATCAATGCATTAAAAGTGTCGTGATATTCAGGCCATTTCTTGATATCACCACTGAAAGTTGGAAGAACAATTTTCGGTAAACGGATATTCGAAGGTGAAGAACTTTGTTTATTATTTACTTGAGGTTCACTTTTAGTTAAACTACGATGAATAGATAATATTTGAAAATATTTATCGTCAAATGTATCCTGGAGCGAATTATCTGCATGATCCGGATCATCTAACAGCTCCAAAATAATCTGATGAACACTCTCAAAGCTATCCAAAATATGTTTAAGTTCCTGATAATAAGAAAGAAATAAATTCCGTTGTGAGTCATCACTTATTGCTAATGAACCTATTTCCAATGCCTTATCCAACCGCTTCATAGCTAAAGTACGCTTTCTACGTAACTGTGATAAATCTTGAACTGTATATTCATCGTCCGTAGAGTGAGATTTCGATTTCTTAAAGCAACTTTGTTTACGAGACGAATGTTTACCTAACAATAATGACATGATGAAAACTATTTTATTAAACGATTAGCAAGATCGGTAACTGATAACGAATAGTCGGCGATACAAGGTTCCAACAGATGAGCGCTACCTGCTTATAAAGATGTAAACACGATAAGAACACGAGTACTTAAGTTAACCGGTATAGCCTGACCGTTTAACCTTTTGAACGCCACGGACGTTTATAGACGTCTAACGAAATCGTGCCAAACACGCCACCGACGTCTATAGACGTCAAGAAAACGACATTTTTTAAATACAAAATAAATATACTAAATTAAGTTTTCTGTGTTTCTTTTTCCTATTATTTCAAACTACTTTAGTGAAATATTGTAAATTGACACAAAGATATATTCATTATTTGAATTCACAAGAAAAAACAATCGTCAAATATTGCTAATCGAAATCCGTAAAATTGTGTATTTCCCCACGCCACAGACGTCAAGACACGTCAGCTAGTGATGGGTAGGTAAGGTAACTTATGTTCCAAATTTATGAAATATTTTATTGAAAGTAGCTTACTATTACTTTGACAATTACTTTTTACTGACAAATATTCGTATCTGAATATTCCTAATGTATAATATTTAAAAAAATGTGGAAAAGAACTTATAATTGATATCCGCAAGACTGGTCGCTTTTGAATTGGATCGAGTGCCAGAAGAAAAACGGTCAGTCACATATGTCAATATACTGAACGTAATAAGAAAAGTAAGACAGCAAAAGGACTTGGATGACATAAGTTTGCCAAGTTTCGAAGAATCCGACTAATAATTATATGTAAAATGATTAAATTGTTTTAAATAATAAAATATTATTATTTTTTATGTACCACAATATCACATGATCACATCCCTACTCGCATGCGAGAAAGTTGTCAAAAGTCGTGCCAGCCACGCCAGAGACGTGTCTTCACGTCGGCGGATGACGTCACGAACCAGATTAGTGATGTACCTTATTATTGATTTATTCGTTTGTAGTTCTAATGTTTGCTTTTAGGTTGCTTAGAACTTAGTAACTGCTGTTTAATGATAGTATGATACCAAATTGGGTCAAGTTAAATAAAAGACCAATGCAACGAATAATATTTATTTAAAAAATATAGAACGAAAAGCACGGATTCATTGGTTATCGATAACTTTTCGTTAAGATGTTGGAATCACTATTTTTTTTTGTAGGTTTTTGTACTGAATTTGTGGCTTGGCGTAGAAGGGGCGCCGATGTGTTTACGCTCTGGCGTTCAAAAGGTTAATTGAGTCCTCGCCTGCGGGGTGCAAGGGCGCGGGGTAGGACGAGAACGGGGAGTGAGAGAGGTGCGAGCGGCAGGCGCATTCTTGTCAAAACTCAGTTCGCTCGCTACACGGTTAGCGATCACCCGTGTTAACAGTTGCGCACGCTTTATAAGAGTTGCACATGAGATTACATTCTCAAGATGAGTCGAAATATCTTCGGACATAAAATTAATAGTCAGTGCAAGCAAATGGCTTTTAACGTATATGAATATTTTAGAAAAAAAAAAACTGGATTCCAACTCTGATGAATATCAACAAGACATATCTTTAAACAAAACCGTAGCAAAAGTTACAGGACTATCGGAAAAGTCTGTGTCTAGAATTGTACAACAAGGAAGATTATTAAAAGACAATGAAAAATTTAAATCACCGAGAAAACCAAAACAGATTCGCAAAAAAAGAGTGGAAGTAGACGATTTCACAAGAGGCGTGGTAAGAAGAAAAGTAACTCAGTTTTACACAATTAAAAAAAAAATACCAACTCTGAAAACTTTAAATGCTGTACTTAGAGAAGAGAATATATTACACTGCGGCAGGGAATATTTAAGATTATTGTTACACGATTTAGGTTTCAAATTTAAGAAATGCGGATCTAAAAGGAAACTTCTTATCGAACAGCCAAATATAACATCGTGGAGGTGGAAATATCTAAATACTATTAAAAAATATCGTAGAGAAGGAAGAAATATTTTATATCTTGACGAAACTTATGTTAAGGCGTCTCATAACGTCTCAAAATGTTGGCAATCAAAAGATAAACACGGCGTTCTGTCACATTTTGGGAAAGGAGACCGTTTGATTATTGTACATTGTGGAGGCCAAACTGGATTTGTAGACGGAGCACTTGTGATATTTAAATCCAAATGTAAAACAGGTGATTATCATGATTCTATGAATTTCGTGAATTTCAGTAAATGGATAAATGAAAAACTCATGCCTAATATACCACCCAATTCTGTCATAGTAATGGATAACGCAGCTTATCATTCGGTTCGAGAAGAGAAAAAGCCAAAAATGGCTTCTACCAAGCCAGCTATGCAAGACTGGCTACGACGGCATGACGTTCCTTTTGATGATAAACTTAGAAAGGATGATTTATTTAAATTAATTAAAAACCATTTCACAGAAGATATTTACAAAATTGATGAGTTATTGAAAAGAAACGGACATGAAGTATTGCGTTTGCCTCCATACCACCCAGATCTGAACCCAATTGAGTTGATATGGGGTGATATTAAAGGACGGTTAGCACAAAAAAGTATCGACTCGAATTTGGACCAGAAAAAAAACATGTTGGAGGAATTATTTGCTGGATATTCCGTAGAGAAGTGGAAGCATTGTGTTAATCATGTAATTACAGTCGAGGACCAGTACTGCGAACATGACGGAGTTCTAGATGATGTTGTTGATTTTATTATTAATGTGCAGGAAGATTCAGATGAATCTGACGATGGCTGCTTCGGAAGTGAAGAATCAAGTTCCAGTGATATTGATATGGACATAAGTGATTGATTTATAATTTTGATGATTCTTACATATAATAAATAATACATAAGTTATTACCTAATGTTTTATTTTATTACCTGCACAAAGTTATTTAATTCAAATTGTGTAAAGTCGTCAATTAATTTTCTAATAAAAAAATCACCATCACAGTGAATCACTGTGACGTCATATATCTTAAGAACTGTCCAGTGTACATTTCACCTCTTGTATATCACGCTACGAGCGCTCGCCGCCCGCACCTTCCTCAGTCCCCGTTCTCGTCCTACCTCCGCGCCCTTGTACCCCGCAGGCGAGGACTCAATTAAACGGTCAGGCTATAGTAATGTTAATGTGTCG